>PVLD010029131.1:0-18473 GCA_004027595.1 Dinomys branickii | reverse complement strand
ATAATATAAAGTTATCTTCACTTCTGTTAATACAAAAACGATTGAGGAAATACAGAATTATAGAGAACATAGAAGGGAATTAGCTCTGGATGCTGTCCTACATAGTGTTACCTTCACCTTTGTTACTCAGTTACACAGATGATGGCCCATTTGATCATTCAATTTTTCTCCTCCCTCATCTCCGTTGCCCTACCACTCAGTCATCTTCCCTGTGATAATAACTGTACTCCTGGGTTTATCTATATCCTTGGATTGTCACCTTGGGAAGAGATATAGCTGCCTCAGACTATACTATAACATACATGGGTGTATAAAAACTGCCATGGTTGGAGGTGGGAAAGCACATATGCTCACAGCGGACCGCCCGGCTCCACCTTGTCGTCGTGCTATGGGTGGGGGCGGGTCCAGTCCATGAGGTGCCCTGAGCGGGGCCCTCAGTGGAGCAGCCACCGGGGCCACATATTAAGAAACTCAGGAGAAGCTGTACGTACAGGTTTAGTAATTGAGAAAGAATAATGGAAAATTTTCCCTTCATACTACCTCCAGACGTAAGATACATGGCAGTCATCAAATTCATCTGATTCAGTTGATGAAAATAGCTAGACTTCCAAATCTCTGTGTCCTGAGCAATTTCTATTTCACAATGCCTTTTCATTGTTGAAAAATTAATAATTTTTCTTTTCAACCAGAGCTGAATGTCCTACCCTAATCCTTAAATATAAATCAAGATTTATTTTCTCAAAAAGAGACTGTAATTTGCTTTTAAATACCATGTCCATTTCTTCTCCTAAGCTTTTTGAATTTTTCATTTTCATTGTTTAGACTATCCTGGGTTGATAAGTGTAAATTAGTGAAGTCAAGAAATCATAATTATTTTTTAAATTAACTAAGCTTATTGGTACATCTTAGGTATACCTAATGGCCACGTTCATCACAGGTAATTTGTTCCTATGTATGATATAACATGATTCTTTTTTCCCCATTCCCCTACCACCTTTCAACCACTCTTCTCCTTATTTTCAAAAGCTTTGTTTCCATTTTTTGCTTTTCTCATTTTTTCTTTTCTCTTTCTTCCTTTCAATTCTCCTCTCCCTAATTTTTCCCATTTAAAGCCCTTCTTCCTATTTCCCAATATCAATTATAAAGTTTTCCCTTCCTTACATTTTTGGTTTTGCATTCCAGAGAAACAATGTAGGATTTAAACATGAGTGTACAATTTATTTCACCCCACATCATCTTTATCCATTCATCAGTTGATGAGCATTTGGGCTTTTTCCAAGATTTAGCTATTACAAACTATGCTGCAATAATCATAGGCATGCATATATTGCTGTGGAATGGTGCTTTCAATTGTTTTGGCAAGATACCAATAATAGGAATAGCTTGATTGAATGGAACCTCTAGGCCTAGATCTCTGAGGCATCTCCACAGTGATTGTCCTGGTCTAAACTCACACCAACAGTGGAAAGTGTTTCATTTACCCCATGTCCCAGTCAGCATTTGTTATTGTTTGATTTTTTGATAAGTCACTCTTTTTGTTGTGAGATTTTATCTCACATTTTAAAATTTGCATTTCTAAAATCTCCAATGATATTGAACATTTTTTCATATATTTATTGCCATTTCTACTGATTAGTTCAGTGGAATTTTATAAGAAAGTGGTCAATGAAAAGTTTATCACTAGGAACTCTGTGAGGATCATACACCCCCAAAGTAATTTCTGATTTGGAATTTTATGATGCACAAGTCCCTAGCTTGTCAGGTCAATTTTTGAATTAAAAGTTTTATATTTTGAAAAAATTATTGGTGTGTTCATATATTACAGATATCTCATGTAATGTTAGCCACTTCCCCCAGATTGTAATATCTGACACACTTCAGCACAACAACCAAACTATTGGCATTGATACAATCAAGATAAAGAATATTTCCAGTACCACACAATACATCTTTTTGCTCTCTACAGCTCTACCAGGTTCTCTCCTTATTTCTCCTTCTAAGAAACTGAAAGCCAATATTTAATCCCTTTTCTATATAACTTTATCACTTAAAGAATGTCATATAAGTGAAATCATTCAATATTTTACAATCAGTAAATTTTTGAACTAGGTCAGAATAATTCTCTGCAAATTCATTAAGGTTGCATGTACATTTCATTCCTTTTTATTGCTAAGTAGTGTTCCATAATATAAAAGTACTGAAGCAGTTTTTTTTTAACTATTCATCATTGAAAGACGTTGGCAGAAGGGAAGTAAAAAAATTAAGATGTGTTATGTGTATGTACCAATTTCCCACAATAAATATAATTATGTACTGAAAACATGCACTAATAAAAATAAATAGAATATATTAAAAACAGAATAAATCTGCTATCAATGTTGATATACAGATTCTAATGTGAATAGGAGTTTTCATTTCCCTGGGAATAAATCCCTATGAATGAAGTTGATGCGTCACACAGTTGCATGTTGTTTATAAGAAATTATAAAATTGTTTTAAGAGTGTCTGCACCTTTTTGCATTACTACCAGCAGGGTTCAAAGCAGTAGAATTTCTTTGCATGACACATTTTTATTATAGCTGTACTGATAGGTGTGCCTAGAGGCATGTCATTTTGATTTTAATTTGTCATTTTCTGGTGGATGATGACGTTGAACACTTTTTGCGTGTGCTAACCTCACATCTATATATCCTCTTCATTGATCAGTTTCTTTATGCTTTTGCTCAGTAATTTATTAGGTTGTTTTGCTGGGAGAGGTTCAGGCCACATTTTCCTCTTTTTTCCTTCCTTCTTTCCTTCTTTCTTCTTTCTTTCCTTCCTCCCATCCTTCTCTACCTAACTTCCTCCTTCTTTACCTTTTTTCATAAATATTGTACATATTGAGCTGGCTTTGTGTTGCTCTTCTTAAAGGGCATATTAGAAATAGAGAGTAATAGTTTTATTTATGGTATATAACATACTTTGGTAATCCTCATCACTCGTTAACTACTTACTCTCCCTCTCCCTTCTCATCCCATTCCTCATCATTAAATTCTACCTTATAATTTACAGACATCTCTCCATTTTTAAAAGTTACTTATATAAGAAAAAACCATGATATGGGACTTTGTATTTTTAAAGTTTTATATATTTTCTCATTGTTATTAATATATGATTTCAATACATAATAAAATCTCTCATCATATAGAATTAGTACATTTATATATCATTAATTTATTTAACTCTTCCTTCCCCTCATTTCTCTCCAACTCTCCGACTCTTACCTCCACAAAGTCTCTCTGTTACCTTTCATCTTCCTTTTATTCTACTCTTTAAATTGCTTAAACTGTACTTCAGTTTTCTCAAACAAGAAGGGGAAATATATGTACACATACATACACACACACACACACACACACAAACAGGATAACTGAGAGAGTTGTACTACTGACTTCCATTGCTTTATTGAAAGGAACAGTTAATGTTTAATTGATCAGTTTACATGACTATACTTGTTTAACTGAGTAACCAATTTGAAGATAACAATATGTAATAAAATAACTATCCTTAATTTCCTATGACCTTGTCTGAAACTCTGTACTGCTTCTATTGTTGGGGTGCTGTTTTGTTTATATCTTTCTGTTTGTTAATGTGTTTTCATTATTTCTTTAAAAGTAAAAAATACCAAATATCAACAAAATCCTATACAATATTTAGCTTCCTGTATCTGATTTATTCCACTTAGCATTTTGATTTAAAGTGCATCAATTTTGCTACAAACAACTCAAATTTAAACATCTTTATGGCTGAGTACTATACCATTGTGTACACATAACACATTTTCTTTATCCATTCATCTGTTGATGTACATGCAACCTGCTTCCAAGGTTTAGATATTATGCACTGCACTGTTATAAGCATGACTATGCATGTCTTTGTAATATGATATCTTTAACTTGTCTGAAAGGATATCCATGAGCAGTATGTCTGGCTCAATCAAAATTTCTATTTTTAGTTTTATGTGAAATGTCCATATTGATTTACACAGTGGCTTTATTTCCTTACATTCTCAGCAACAATGTGTGAAAGTTCCTTTTTCCCTACAAATCTTCAACATTTGTTATTTGAGTTCTTGAAGACAGCCATTTCTTTTGGACTAACATGAAATCTCAGTGTTGTTTTCATTTGCATTTCTTTAATGGTCAAAGATACCAAACACTTCCTTATGCACTCATTGGCCATTTGTACTTCTTCATCTGGAAAGTGTCTATTCATTCAGTTTCCCATGTGATTGGATCATTTATTGTAGGGTGTCTACATTTTTGAATTCCTTATATATGATAGATAATAGTACTATATCTGAGACGGAGCAGGCAAAATTATTTTTCCCAGAAGGTGGGATAGCTGGGTTGAATGGGACCTCTAGACCTAGTTTGCTAAGGAATCTCCAAACTGATTTCCACAGTGGTTTCACTAGTCTGCATTCCCACCAGCAGTGGAGAAGGTTTCGTATTTCTCCACAGTCTCACCAGCATTTGTTATTGATTTCTTAATGATAGCCATTCTTACTGAAGTGAAATGAAATTTCAGTGTTGTTTTAATTTGCATTTCTTAAATGACTAATGATGTTGAACATTTCCTCATGTATTTATTCGCCATTTTTATTTTATTATATGAAAAGTGTATACTCACTCTGATGCCCATTTCTGGATTGGGTCTTTGAGTTTGGGGGGGGCTGATTTTTTAAATTCTTTATATGTTCTAGATAGAAGACCTTTGTCTGAGGGACAGTGAGCTAAAACGTTTTCACAATTTGTGGGATTTGTTTTTACTGTGCTGATGATTTCTTTACATGTGTAAAAATTTTTCAGAAAGATGAAATCCGAGTTGTTTTTTCTTTGAAATATTTCCCATGTGGTTTGGTTTTGGTTCATGAACTCTCTGCTTACCCCTAGGACTCCAGATTTTTACCTACTTTCTTTTCCAGTAGATTTAGTGTTTTTAATTTTGAGATCTGTGATCCCTTTTGACTTGAGTTTGGTGCATAGTGATAGACTAGGGTCCACTTTCAGTCTTTGGCAGGTGGCAAGCTAATTTTTCCAGCACTATTTAATAAAGAGGCTAGCTTTTTTCCAGTGAGCTTGTTTGACCCCTTTGTCAAATATTACATGGCCGAATGTGTTTGTGGTTGTGGCTCTTTGTTCCAGTCTGTCCCTTTGATCCTCAGGTCTGTTTTTTAGCTAGTACCATGCTGACTTTATTACAGTAGATTTGTAGTATACTTTCAGGTCAGGGATTTGGATTCCACCTGACTTGTCTTTGTTACGCAGGATTGCTTTTGCTTTTCTGGGTCTCTTCTGGTTCCAGATGAATTTAAGGAATGTTTTCTTTAGATCTGTGAGGTATGCTAATTGTATTTTAATGGGAATTGCATTGAATTTGTACAATTTTTGTAGTATGGCCACTTTCACAATGTTGGCTCTTCCTATCCATGAGCAAGGAATATTTTTCCATTTACTGAAATCCTCTTAGATCTCTCATTTCAGAGTACTGTAGTTTTCATTGAGCAGATCTTTTACTTCTTTTGTTAGATTGACTCCTAAGTATTTCAATTTCTTGGATTCTATTGTGAGAAGTACTGTTTCCTTAGTTTCTCTCTTAGTCTGTTTGTTGTTTGTGTATAGGAATGCTATTGATTTTTGACCGTTGACTTATATGCAGCTACACTATTTAATTTGTTGATTAATTCAAGGAGTCTTTTGGTGGAGTTTTTGGGGTTTTCCATGTAAAGTACCATATCATCTGCAAATAGTGATAATTTCACTTCTTCCATGCAGATCCTTATTCCTCTTACTTCTCTGTCTTGTCTAATTGCTCTGGCTAATGTTTCCAGAACTATGTTAAAGAGGAGTGGTGACAGTACACATCCTTGTCTTGTTCTTGATTTTAAAGTGAAAGCTTTTAGTTTTTGTCCATTTGGTATGATGTTGGCTCTTGGTTTTTCATAGATGTCTTTGTTCTGATTGAGACAAAGAGCATATGTTCTTATTTTCTGTAGGGTTGTTATCATAAATGCATGTTCAACTTTGTTGAAAGCTTTTTCTGAAACTATTGAGATACTCATCTGGTTTTTGTCTTTTGCTATACTGATATGGTGTGCAACATTTATTGATTTGCGAGTATTGAACTGTTCCTGCATTCCTGGAATGAATCTAACTTGGTCATGGTGTATGATTTTCTTGATGATTTGCTGCATTTATTTCCTAGTATTTTACTGAATATCTTTGCATCTATGTTCAGTAGGGAGACTGGCCTATAGTTCTCTTTCTTGGTTGGGTCTTTCTCTGGTTTTGGTATGAGTTAGGGAGAATTGCTTCCTTTTCAATTTCACTGAAGAGTTTGAGGAGAGTTGGCATTAAACGTTCTCTGAATTTTTTCTAGAATTCAGCCATGAATCCATCAGAGCTGGGGCTTTTCTTTATCGGTAAGGTTTTAGTTACATTGTCAATCTCATTAATTGATATTGGGTTGTTCAGGATTTTTATATCTTCTTGATTCAACTTTGGTAATCCATATATATCTAGGAATCTGCCCATTTTTTCTGAGTTTTCTATCCTATGGGAATAAAGATTTTCAAAGTAGGTATTCATGATCTTTTGCATTTCTGTAGGATCTGTAGTAATTTCATCCTTTTTATTACTTATTGCATAAATTTGAGTTCTTTCTTGTTTTGATAAGGTTGGCTAGGGGTTTATCAATTTTATTTATTCTTTAAAAGAACAAACTCTTTGATTCACTTATTTTTTGTAGTGTTTTTTCTTTGTTTCAACTGCATTAATTTCTGCCCTGAGCTTTATAATCTCCTCCCTTTTTTTGAGCTTTAGACTTGACTTGTTCTAATTTTTCTAAAAGTTTGAGATGCAGCAATAGGCTATTTATTTTTTTCTCTTTTTGTTTTACTTATGTGTGAGTTCACCACTATGAATTCCCCTCTGAGGACTGCTTTCATTGCAACCCACAAAATCAGGTAAGTTGTATTTACATTTTCATTTGTTTGTAGGTATTTTTAATTCCATCTTTAATTTGTTCTGTGACTCATTGGTTGTTTGGGAAGATATTATTCAATTTCCAAGTGTTAATGGGGATTTTGGAGTTCCTTTGGTCATTAATTTCCAATTTTATTGCACTGTGGTCAGATAATATGCATGGGATAATTTCAATTGTTTTCCATTTAGTTAGGTATGTTCTATGGGCTAGAATGTATCTATTTTAGAGAAAGTTCCATATGTAGCTAAGAAAAATGTGTATTTTTGTGCTGTGGGCTGGAACACTCTGTAAACATCTACTAAGTCCATTTTTTTGCAAATTTGGTTCAGATTTGTTATATATTGGCTGACTTTATGTCCAGTTGACCTATCTCTTCATGTCAAAGTGGTCTTTAGGTTCCCTATTACAATAGTGTTATTAAGTATTTTTTTTTCATGTCTGTTAAGATTTTTCTTATATAGTTTGGTGCTCCCATATTTGGTGCATATATGATTATGATTATTATCTCTTCACCTTGTGTTTTCCCTGAAGAAATATGTAGTGACCTCTTTATTTCTTTGATTGTTTTGGTTTGAAGTTTATGTTGTCTGCAAACATAATAGCTACCCCTGCTTTTTTCTGGGAACCTCTGTTGCATGGAGAATTTTTTTCCATTCTTTGACTTTCAGTCTTTGGATTTCCTCTTGAGTAAAATGTGTTTCCTATATACACCATATAGTTGGATTTTGTTTCTTAAGCCTCTTTGTCAGTCTGTTTCTTTTAACTGGTTAATTGAGGCCATTTACATTAATGATTATAACTGGTATGTGTTGGCTTACCTTTGTCTTGTTATTCACTTGCTGTTGGTTTCCTAAATTTTCTATCTTTTTAATTGCTTGCTCTGCTTGGGGGTTCTTTTCTATTGTTGTTCTTGAAATTGTCATTTTTTCTTTGTCTGGAATATATTTTAATATTGTTTGTAAGGTTGGTTTGGCACTCATTAAGTTCTTCAGTTCTTTGTCATGGAAATATTTTATTTCTGTATTAAATTTGAGGGGTAGTTTTCCAGGATACATCAATCTTGGTTGGAAGCTGTTTTGTCTCAGGACCTATAATACTTTGCTCCAAGCTCTTCTCAATTAAATTGTTTGTGTGTAGAAGTCTGCTGTGATTCTGAAGGGCTTTCCTTTATAGGTAATCTGTTTCTTTTCTCTAACAGCTTGTTCTTTGGCTGGATATCTGGCATCTTGATTATTATATGTCTAGATGTAGTTTTATTTTGGTTATGCCTAGTTGGCATTCTACTGCCTCATTTACCTGTACATCTATTGTTTTTCTATTCTTGGGAAATTTTCTGCTATTATTTCTGCAAATATTCTTTTTATGTCATTTGTGTTGCCTCCTGCTGTTTCCTTGACTCCTATTAGTCTTACATTATTTCTCTTTGCCTCATCTTGCAGCTGTTGAATTTATTTTTCCTGGTTCCTTGTTGATTTAAGAGATCCTTTCTATCCTTTTGTTAGCTGCCATGATGTCTTGAAGATCTGAAATTCTATCTTTGGCTTCACTCAAGCAGTTTTTCCAGCTTTCAGTGGAAGTTTTGATTTGCTGGATATCTCTTTGAATCTGTTTCATGCATGCTAGTTCATTCCTACATTGTTCATTTCTGCCAAAGCATAACACATATAGTCAAGTCCAATAGAAAATGCATTCCTTGATCTTAACTAAAAACTCCTGAGCCTGGTCTTTACTGGCTGCATTTCTGTCAGCATTCTGGTCTTCTGAGCTCTGACCAGAATCTCCTATGAGCTTTATCTCACATTCTAGGAATGCTTTTTCAACCAGAATCTCCAAACATTTCCAAACTCTCCTGACAAACTGGTTCCAAAGGCTCCTGAACCAAATTGTCTTCACATGGTGAAGAAGAAATAGTCCATGTTAGGGGAGACAGGAACAAAAATTAGTAGCAAGCCTCCATTTGTACTCCATCAAGGCTATAAGCATATCAGTGCCACCCATATGTAGGCTGCGGTGTCTAATAAACCTATCCTGTAACACCCAGAACCATGCTAATCCAGTCAGTGTGGTAAGCCAGTTATCACAGCCTAATCCAGTATAATGTACTCATGTTTTTGCTGGCTATGAAATGTCCCACCTATGAGTCCCTGATGCTTTGCAAGGAACTATAACGTCTTCTTACAGTGTTTTCCATGGTTGTTTTCTACTTTGTCACCTAATGGCAGGTACTTTCTTTCCAAGTTGCAAATGTTTTATATCATTTAGCTCTGCCATTTCTTCCTAATTCTGCCTATTAATTGGCTAAAAACAATGAATAGTACTTATGTCAGAGGCTGAACTTAGGGCTGCTTTGAAATTTCATTTGAAATATCAATTCCACCACCTTTAATTTCAGTCAACAATTTCTAAGGATATGGTCAAAATGAAGACAAATTTTCAGCCACAGTGTAATACACACATGGCCTCATCAAATATTAATGGAGTACGTATTCCCCAGTTAACCCTGTTGAACCTGGTCTATACCACCTGTATTTCTGTGATCATTTGGTCTTCTGAGAGGTCTCTAACCAGCATCTCAGCTGGCATCTGCAAACCATTCCACAATTTTCCTACAAGCCAGTTTCAAGGGTTTATTTATTAGTATATGTTTGCAATACAAAATGATTACATTTATCATGGGGGAGTTTGTGCATGTACATACCACATTTTAATTCTTTTAATTTTTGGTCCCCTGTCCTTCCCCTCCCTTCCTGCTCCCACCAACTATGCTTCCGTTCCTCATTTGTAAAAGCTCTGTGTTTATTTTTTCTTCAAGTATTTTTTAAATCCTTTCCTTCTCCCCTCCATCCACCTCTTAGTCACCTTGCCATTTGAGAAATGTCTTCCTCCTTCGTAAGTAGGAAGAGCTTTTCCTGTGGCTTCTGAGTCACACAATAAGGTAGACGCATAGCAATCAATTCAATTCCTTTGGTTTTAAAATGTATCTTAGTCACATTCATATTGCTAGGACATAATATCTGATACCTGTAATTTGAAGAAGTTTAGTTGAGTTCATGGTTTTGGATATTTCTGTCCACGTTTGGCTGACTCCATTTCACAAGTGTCATGGTGGATGGGTCTAAGTAGAGGACAATTACTCATGTCATGGTGGCCAAGAAGCAGAGAGCAAAGGGAAGAGACAAGGAAGAAGACCTACCTTCCAAATTATATCCCCAGTAATCACATCTTCCTACCCGTTCCTAATTCTCAACAGCAAATTCAGCTATAAACTCATCAGTGTATTAACTCATTGATAAATAGAAGATGCTTGTTACCAAGCATTGTACTGTTCTTTTATTTGGCTCAAATCATGAATCGACAAACTGCAGATCTGTTAGCAGCTCTGATGTCATCAAATGACACCAGATAAAGATGGATGCCAAAGGTATACACAGCCTGCAGCAGGTCACCGTCACTGCTGGCAACCACCATCCTATGCTGATTTGTGTTAGATGTCATAGGTTGACCCCGCTTGGTGCTTGGATCTGCTTCTGATGGCTGCCGCCATTCAGTGCAAGCTTCTGCTAGAAACCATAGGTTAAATATACTGGGTACAAATCTCTGCAACTGATCTTTGTTGGCTTTTGGTCTCTGGAGTGTTTCCATGTTCACAAACCCTAGAGTTTATTGTTCTTACTTTGTGTTCACTTTGGCACCACATAAATATTGCTTTTTCTTTGAAACAGTGGCTGTGTCTACACTATTTAATATAAGAATCCATAGTAGATTTATAGTAGTTTTGAAGCCTACACTACCTGACAAATAAACTTCAAGCAGTTTTATGGGACCACTGATTTCAATCATTATTTTAACAGGACCTATGTTATAGTGTTGGGGTGTGAGTACACTGGAGGGTGCTCTAGTAGACTAGCCTGAAAATTACAGGAGTGCTGTTTATATAGGAGGTGCAGACCTGATTGGCCTACATACAGGCACATAATTGGTCTAAGTAGGTGCAAGGTTCCATGATAGCACTAACTGCAATGACAACCATTTAGTAAGAATGTGGGGGTATAAACAAGGGATCTTCTGGAAGGATAACTGTGGAGCATTGGGGCTGGTAACAATGGTACAGGAGCCTTTCCTCCCTGATTTTAATACTGTCAAGCTATCCTCTGAACTTTCTTTAAAGAGGCAGCAGAAGAATCTGAAGTAGTTAGAGCAGGAGATGGCAGCATTCTGAGTTGAGTTATACTCATGTCAGAGTAGACTGCAGGAGAGTGGCCACTAGATAACCAGGGAGGACAATGAAGCAAGTTGTTCCAGTCCTTTGAGAGGAGAGTGGAGCAAAGGGAAGCTAGGGAGAAGAGCAGTAGGGCCAATGGTAACGCAATGGTGTGGGAATGGTAAAAGCAATGGCAAAGCAATGCTATGCCTCTCTTGTGTCACTCCCATGATCCCAACACCTTCCAAAAGTTTTACTGCTGAACAAAGAAAGCTTTAGTATGACATTACACATCCTAACCACAACCCTACTTGCATGAATCACCTTCCAACTCTTCCCTTTCAATATATGCACTTTTACTTCAATAAGGTGTGCGACTTGTAGCTAACATATGTTTGGATTTTAATATCTAATATGCCTGTATATGTCTTTGATTGAGGAGTTAACATAATTTGCATTGGGAGTTATTATTGTAAGGTATTTATTCTGTCTTGTCATTGCATTAATTTTCCAGTGTGAATTCCTTTATTTTTCCCCTTTTGTTTAACTATTCTGATATATTATAGTTATAATTTCTTGTGAGCTTCTTGGTGCTTGAGGTTTCATCTCTGTGTGTCCCTTAACTATTATCTGCAATGCTGATGTAGTGGTTATTATAGTGCATCCCTAGATGTACTCCCAAAACCTCATGTAATCACAGGTAAGGCTCTTGAGAGGTGGCTGCATATAGAATGTGTGATGCTGGATTTTAGCATATTAAACTGGGATTGATTCATGGTGCAGTGCTAGCTTTAAGGGTGCTAAGATTAAGTGTATGAGTGCTGCCTGATTATAAGAGCCAGAAAGAAGTTTGTTATTGTTGATTGTCACTGCTGTTTGCTACTTCAATGCTTTGCTGCCTTTTGCCCACTATAAACCATTTCTCCTCTGCAATGCCACTGTGTCTTGGAGCCAGCCATTGTGAACTGAAACTTCTACAAACCGTAAGCCAAATAAACCTTTCCTGCTTTAATGCTGGGTGTCAGACATGTACTGTCAGCAAGGAGAAAAGTAACTAACAGTGATCATATATATTATTTTTATAACAGAGATTCTTTACTTCTCTGTCAGTTTAGAAGCCTAATTTTCCTGCATATTGATGCTAAATTAAGACTGACAATTTTTTAAGGGCTTGAAAAATTTCACTCCAAGCTTTCCTCGTCTTAAACTTTGTACTGGGGAAGCCACTATAATTCTAATGGGATTGCCTCTATAGGTTATTTGCTATTTTTCTCTAATAACTTTAGTATTCTTGCCATCCATTGAATTTCTGGGATTTTGAGTACTTTGTGTACTATGGAGTCTCTTTTCTAGTAATGACTACTTGGGGTGCTATATACGCCTCTTGATTGAATAATGAATTATTTCCCATGGTTTTAAATTTTTTCTGTTATAATATCAGGGGATATATTTTTATACCTTTCAGTATTCTAATTTTTTTATTCCTATAATTCATATTTTTGAGAAGTCTAGCTGCTTTTGGATTCATTTGCATCATGTCTTGTTTTCAAGTTCTCATTGAGTTTGTCACCTATTAATACACATGGCCTTTACTTTCTGACACTCTGCCCTCATTTTGGTCAAATATTTTAACTTCCCTTTGTTTACTTTACACTTTCTAATTCTTGAGCAAAATGGTTCTTCATATCTTATATTGCCTTGTTTAAATTCAATTACTTTATTCTTTATGATTACTGAAAACAGTAAAATCTTTTAATTTGTACAATTAAATCTCTTGAAGTTTGCTAAACATTTTGTTTATCTGATTATGTATTTCTTCTTTAATCTCTTCATCATTTTGATCATTTTTTTGTTTCATTTCTGCTTTGTTTTGCCTCTAGATTCTTCTACTTTAGTGTGGATGGAATCAGCTTTGGGGGGATATAAAGCTTTTCAAGTGATAATTTATTTTTAGAGTTGCTTAATTTGCTTAACATGATGATCTCCAATTCTATTCAATTTCCTGCAAATGACATGACTTCATTCTTCTTTATGGCTGAATAATGTTCCACTATGCATGATGAACACAGCTTCTCCATTCATCTATTGATGGTCATCTAGGCTGTTTCTACAGCTTAGTTACTGTGAATCATGCCACATTAAACACTGGTATTCAGGAATCACTATAGTATGCTAACATTAATTCTTTTATGAATATACAGATGGTCACATGGAATTTTTATTTTCACTTTTTTGGGAATGTCCACACTGATTTCCATAGTTATTTTACTATTTCAACTTCCCAGCAAAAACATCAGTTTCATTCTACCTTGAATTCTCAACAGTATTTAACAATTTCTGTATTCTTGATGATATCATTAAATAGTTGGGGTAAATCTAACCAAAGTGGTGAACAACATTTACCAAACACTCAACCAATGACAATATGCAAAATCATGTTCAATTTTTTTATTATTTTAAAAGTAAAAGAACAAAAACATTAATAAGGAGACACAAATTAGCACAAGAACAGTATAATCAAAACTTAATTACAGACAAGGTGACTGAGAATTAACAATGATTGTTGTATTATATAACGATAACTTCAAAGTGTGTGCTCAGGAAAACACATATAGCCATACAAGATTGATCAAACAACTTTAACTATTCCTTACAATAAATCGAGATAAGTCAATAGTGCAACCGTATTAGCCATCTTGAATATACATACATACATACATACATACTTACTTACCCCTTTCTTCATTTTCTCCTTCCCCTCATCCTATTTGCTCTTTACTTTTGAGCAGTTTCCTTTCCTACCTTCTAAATTATATTCCTACTTTCATGTTCTTACACTAGCGATACAATACATTGCTTGCACATGCACATCTGATTTATTTCACTTATGAGTATGGTCTCTACTTGTGACCATTTGCCTATAAAACCCACAAGTCTGTCTTTCTTTATACCTGAGTAATATTCGATTATATAAAAATGCCACAATTTTTTTATTCAGGCATCTGTGGATAGACATTCGGGTTGCTTCCATGATATAGCTTTTACAAATTGGGCTGCTATAAACATGGGTGCACATATATTGCTGTGATATGATGTTTTCAGATCTTCTGGGAAAATACCCAGAAGGGGAATAGCTGAGTTGTAGGGAACTTCTAGAACTAGTTTGCTGAGGAATCTCCAAACCGATCTCCACATTGGTTTCACCAGTCTGCATTCCCACTAGCAGTGGAGAAGAGTTCCTAATTCTGCACAGCCTCGCTAGCATTTGTTATTGGTTGATTTCTTAATGCTGGCCAATCTTACTGGGGTGAGATGAAATCTCAATGTTGTTTGAATTTGCATTTCTCTAAGGACTAAAGATGTAGAAAATTTTCGCATATATTGATTTGCCATTTGTACTTATTGATCTGAGAAGTGTGTATTCACCTCAGATGCCCATTTCTGGATTGGGTCTTTGAATTTGGACAGGTTCACATTTTTTAGTTCTTTGTATGTTCTAGATAGAAGACCTTTGTCCGAGGGAGAGCCAGTTAGGATTTTTTCCCAATTGGTGGGTTTTTCTTTTACCCTGCTGGCGATTTCTTTAGATGTGCAAAAACTTTTCAGTAAGATGAGGTCCCAGTTATTGATTCTTTGAAGTGTTTCCCTTGAAGTTTCATTTTTGTTCATGAACTCTCTGCCTACTCCTATATCTTCAAGATTTTTACCTAATTTCTCTTCCAGTAGATTTAGTGTTTCTGTTTTAATATTGAGATCTGTGATCCGTTTTGACTTGAGTTTGGTGCAGGGTGATAGACTTGGGTCTATTTTCGGTCTTCGGAAGAAGCAAGCCAATTTTTCCAGCACCATTTGTTATAGAGGCTTCGTTTCTTCCAGTGAGCTTGTTTGGCACCATTGTCAAATATAAGATGTCTAAGTGTGTTTGTGGATGTGGCTGCATCTTCCAGTCTGTTCCATTGACCCTCAGGTCTGTTTATGAGCCAGTACCAGGTTGATGTTATTACAGTAGCTTTGTAGTATAATTTCAGGTCAGGGATTGTGATTCCACCTGACTTGTCCTTGTTGCCCAGGATTGCTTTTGCTATTCTGTGTCTTTTCTGGTTCAAGATGAATTTAAGGAATGTTTTTTTCTTGATCTCTGAGGTATGCTAATGGTAGTGTAATGGGAATGGCATTGAATCTATACAACAATTTTGGTAGTATGGCCATTTTCATGATGTTGGTCCTTCCTAACCATGAGCAGGGAATGTTTTTGCATTTATTGAAATTGTCTTCGATCTCTTTAGTTTTCATTGAATAGATCTTTTATGTGTTTTGCTAGATTCCTAAATATTTCAATTTCTAACATGCTATCATAAAAAGTATGGTTTCCTTAAATTCTCTCTCAGTCTGTTTGTTGTGTATAGGAATGCTATTGATTTTTGGGTGTTGACTTTGTATCCACCTGCTCTGCTGAATTTGTCTATTAATTGAAGGAGTCTTCTTGTGGAGTTCTTGGGGTCTTCCATGTAAAGTATCATGTCATCTGCACATAGTGATAGTTTTACTTCTTTCTTGTCCGTCCTTATTCGTTTTACTTCTCTCTCTTGTCTAATTGCTCTGGCTAATGCTTCCTGGACTATGTTGAATAAGAGTGGTGACAGTGGACATCCTTGTCTTGTTCCTGAGTTTAAAGTGATAGCTTTCATTTTTTATCCATTTAGTATGATGTTGGCTCTTGGATTGTTATAGATGGCTTTGGTGAGATTGAGGTAAAAGCCATCTATTTCTATTTTTTCTACGGTTTTTAACCTGAGTGCATGTTGGACTTCATCAAAAGCTTTTTCCACATGTATTGAGATGACCATGTTGTCTTTGTCTGTGGCTCTATTGATATGGTGTATTATATTGATTGATTTGTGAATGTTGAACCATCCCTGCATTACTGGAATGAATCCAACCTGGTCCTGGTGTATCATTTTCCTTATGATTCGCTGCATTCTATTTGTTAGTATTTTATTGAGTATCTTTGCATCTACATTGATTAGGGAGATTGGCCTACAGTTCTCTTTCTTGATTGGGTCTTTCTCAGGTTTTGGTATCAGTATAATACTTGCCTCCGGAAATGAGTTAGGGAGAATTGCTTCCTTTTCAATTTCACTGAAGAATTTGAAGAGTGTTGGCAATAAATCTTCACTGTTTTAAAAAATTCTGCTGTGAATCCATCAGGTCCTGGGCCTTTCTTTGTTGGTGTTTTTAATGACATTTTCAATCTCATTAATTGATATTGGCTTGTTCAGGATTTTTGAGTTTTCCTAATTCCACTTTGGTAATTTGTACATTTCTAGGAATCTGTCCATTTATTCTGAGTTTTCCATCCTATGGGAGTAAAGATTTTCAAAGTACGTATTCATGATCTTTTGCATTTCTGTAGGATCTGTAGTGATTTCATCCTTTTTATTCCTTATTGCATGAATTTCAGTTCTTTCTTTTTTTGATAAGGTTGGCTAGGTGTTTCTCAATTTTATTTATTTTTTCAAAGAACCAACTCTTTTTTGATTCACCTATTTTTTGTAGTGGTTTCTTCATCTCAAGTGCATTAATTTCTGCCCTGAGTTTTATAATCTCCTCCCTTCTTTGGGCTTTGCACTTGACTTGTTCTTTTTATAAAAGTTTGAGGTGCAGCATTAGGCTATTTGCTCTCTTTCTGTTTTCTTAACATGTGTGTTCACCGCTATAAATTCCCCTGTGAGAACTGCTTTGATTGCATTCCACAGATTCTGTTCAGTTGTATTTGCATTTTCATTTGTTTGTCGGTATTTTTAAATTTCTTCCATGACCCATTGGTTTTTCAGGAGGTTGTTGTCTAATTTCCAAGTGTTTATGGAGTTTTTGGAGTTCCCTTTGTCATTAATTTCCAATTTCATTGTGCTGTGGTCAGATAATATGCATGGGATAATTTCAATTCTCTTCCACTTAGGTAGGTATGCTCCATGGGCTAGAATGTGGTCTATTTTAGAGAAAGTGCCTTGTGTAGCTGAGAAAAATGTGTATTCTGATGTGGTGTAGTGGAACACTCTGTATACATCTACTAAGTCCATTTGTTCACACATTTGCTTTAGGTCTGTTATTTCTTTGCTAAGTTTCTGTCCAGTTGACCTGTCTCTTTACATCAAAGGGGTATTTAGGTCCCCTCTTACAATAGTGTTATTATTTGGTTTTTCATGTCTTTTAAGATTTGACTTATACAGTTTGGTGCTCCAGGATTTGGTGCATACATGTTTAGGATTGTTATTTCTTCCTCTTGCAGTTTTCCCCTAACTAGTATGTAGTGGCCTTCTTTATCTCTTTTGTTTTCAGTTTGAAGTTTATATTGCCTGCAAACATAATTGCTAACCCTGTACTTTTCTGGGAACCTGTTGCATGGATAATTGTTTTCCATCCTTTGACTTTCAGTTTGTGGATTTACTTTTGAGTAAAGTGTGTTTCCTATATGCAGTATATTGTGGGATTTTGTTTCTTAATCCACGCTGCCAGTCTGTTTCTTTTGACTGGTGAATTGAGGCAATTTACATTAATGGTTATAACTATATGTTGGCTTATTCTTGTCTTGCTATTTACTTGCTGTTCTTTTCCTTCTTTTGCTGTTTGTTCTGCTTGAGGGTTCCTGTCTATTGTTGTTCTTGAGATTTTGGTCTCTTTTTTTTTCTCAGTCTAGAATATCTTTTAGTACTTTTTGTAATGTTGGTTTGGCAATCATGAAGTTCTTCTGTTGTTCTTTGTTGTGGAAATATTTTACTTCTCCATTGAATTTCAAGGAGAGTTTTGCAGGATGCAACAGTCTGGGTTGGAAGATGTTTTGTCTCAGAATCTGTAGTATATTGCCCAAAGCTCTTCTTGATTTCATGGTTTCTGTTGAGAAGTCTGCTGTGATTCTGATGGGCTTTACTTTATGGGTGATCGGTTTCTTTTTTCCAGCAGCTTTTAATATTGTGTTCTTTTGCTGGATATCTGGGATGTTGACTATTATATTTCTGGGTGTGGTTTTATTTGGGTTGTGGCTCGTCAGAGTTCTATATGCCTTGTCTACCTGCACATCAGTATCTTTCACACTGCTTGGGAAATTTTCTGCTATTATTTCTGCAAATATTCTTTTTATATCATTTGTGTTGCCTCCTGCTGTTTGATTGACTCCTATTACTCAGACATTATTTCTCTTTGCCTCGTCTTGCAGCTGTTCGATTTATTTCTCCTGGATCCTTGATGA
>PVLD010029130.1:0-18473 GCA_004027595.1 Dinomys branickii | reverse complement strand
AACTGAGCAGCTTCGCCCCACTGTGTCTTTTTTTCTGAAATGTTTCTCTCTCACAGTTGGCTACACATGGGCTGAAGTCTCTGAAACTGAACTAAATAAATCTCTCCTCCTTTAAGTTGTGAGTGTCAGATATTCTGTGCCAGCAACAAGGAAGCAGTATTCTTTTTAACCTGAGGGCTGATACAATAAATGACCTATATGTTTGGCAGCATTTTTCCGAGAATATTTTTACCCTAGGAATCATATTAAGTAAAGAACACCAAGAGTCCTCACCTATATAACATTATTGGACAATGCAATTATTAACAACAAAAAATCTAGTATACCTTAGCAAGTGATGAATCATCAAACGTTCCTACTTCCAAATTGCATACTACGGCAAGGAAACCTTTACTTAGGCTATTCAGCCTGAAATCTAGGCAACACTGTAACCGGCCCTTCCATGTAGCCCCTTAATTTAACACTGAGTCCTGTGATTTTTCCATAATGAATTTTTAGGTTAGCCATTTTTCTTTTCTCTCAAACTTTCCAGTTCAGGGGCCTCCGTGATTTTTTTTTTTTTTTTTACCTGGATTGCTGTAAGTGCCTCTTAATAATTTTCTCTGGTTATGATCTTGATTTACACTCTACAGACAGTGGATTGCAAGATAATTCTAAAACCAAATGTTTAATCAGGACACTTCACTTCTCTGCTCATCCTTCTCAGTTGCTTCCCAATATCTCCAAGATAACGTCCTGGTGGGTCAACCAAGTTCTTACAAAAGACCTTTCTTCTTTCCCTATTGTGTTATGTTTTACAAAGGCACAGAAGCAGGAAGTAACATTACATTGCTCTAGAATTTTAAACTTGTTTATGATGTTTGATGATAAATTTGAAATGGGAGAAAGATACGAGTAGCTAGAACTTTCTAATGACCACATCATAAAGAGCATGTACAGAATGCCTGAGGACTGAGCTGAATCACATTTTAGACTTTTTTTAAAATTAAGAATTGTCTCCATATCTATGAAGATGATATAAAATGAAGCATTCTGCCGAAGTGAGGCTCTAGCAAGTGCTATAAATCTTCTTAATTCCACAATAGTCATAATGTTCTCCCCTCCTTTTTTAAACAGAAGGTCTCACAATGTCTTCCAGGCTGACCTGCAACTCATGCACCAGTCCTCCTGCCTTGGCCTCCTCAAGGCTGAGATTACAGACGTGCAGGACTATAGCTGGCTGTAGATATTGTTCCCTAATAATGAGAAGACAGATTAAATATTTGGATACATCTTAGTAACTACCTAATGTTTTCTACCCTTTAAAACTGTTTAGCTATAAATGCTATTGATAGATTCAAAATAATGGATTTAATTACAGAATAATCTGAAGTGTTTCTTATGACAATCAATGAGAAGGCAGCTTTCTCATCCTCTTTGCTTGCTGTTAATAGTACATTTAGCTTTCAATAAACATTAAGAAATACACATACGTGATTTTTACTACAAAATCTGGTGGATTGACAACTGCTGGTCAACTTGTAACACCCAGCTGAACTGGATCAGCATGGTGCTGGATGTGGGCGGCCCACCTGAGCATTGTTGCCAGCAGTGCAAGAGGCAGAACTAGAAAGGAACAAGCACAGAAGCTGTTGGAAGCTATTTGGAAGCTGTAGGGAACAGCTGGCTTTCTTGGGGGAGTTTGTCATGCTGGATTTCCTGATGAACTTGGCTGTTCTCACGGGAGGAGGAGCTCGGGACCTCACTGTCGCTGAGAATGGCGATGGTTCACTTTGCAGGAGCTCAGGTCCTCACTTTGAGCGTTGCTTCCTGGCTTCGGTTCAGATCCCTCAGCCTGCTAGCACAGATCCCTCATCCCAGTGGCATAGACTTTCTAGCTTCCACCACTGATTTTTGGGCCTTCCCAGTGCCGATCTTCGAAACAGGTTGGATGATACTTGTCAGGGGCTCTTTGCCTCCAGTTGGACTCATGGAAGGCATTATTATAGGCTCTAAGTCTTCATTTGGGTTAATCCAGGGCATTATTATGGGAATCCAGGCCCTCAGGAGAATTCTTTGGTCTTTATTGCGTGGACAGATTTCCTGCACTCTCTTTTATGTAACTCTTTTTGTATATGATTCTTTGGATGACTATTATAAAAAACCTTATAAAATATGTGTCCTGTATATATGTGTCCTGTTTCCCCTTGCAAAACCCCAACTACATGATCTTTATGAATAACTAAAGTCTAATGTAAACCAACTTTGCAGAAGTCTCTCTAGCTCATTATAGAACAGGAAGAGGCATAGAAGAGCAAAAGCTGTCGAAAATGCAAATTGTGGCATTGAGCATGTGTTCAGCCTGATTTGAGGTTTCCCTGTGAGATCTTCACAGGATAATTCCAAACCCTACCTGGCATCACCAGCACACCGGAGCACAGGGATGATATGCTGTTGTTATATCTCATACACCTGTGTCATTACATCGAATGCTGTGAACCACACATGCAAGGGAAAATCTGTAGTTAGGATTATGCAGTAGCAGACAAACAATACATATCCAAGATGAACAATGCCAAACCATATGGGTGTCTCCTCACAAAACATATGTTCCATGTCCATGAGCGCTAAAGCAATTACAATGCAATTGTAAACGTGATTGCTTTGAAATGTACCAGAGCAAGTGCTGTTGGGTTTAAAGAAATTATTGATAATTTGCTATGTAAAATAGTCTTTGAAGGCATACATTAAAGGGAATATGAAATAACACACATAGAATAAGTTAGGCTTTCTTTTATATAACTTTTCTCATATGATCAGAGGATACTTTTAGAGTTTGGAATGGTAAATTTGATGTAAGAAAATAAGAGAAACATGGGGTGTACATGACAGTTATGTTTGTGGAATATAACAGCTGAAAAACACTTGAGGCAAAATTATATAAGCAAAGAAAATAAAGATGGAGAGAATAACACTTATTACGTTAGAGACAATTAGAAGTCTGACCACCTTTCTGTTATAAGCATCTTCTTGCTGTATCTTCTAGATAAGGAAGTCTATCATATGAATATATTGGTTTGCTATATGTTGTCCAAACAATTGCTGTGTTTGTCCTCTCTGTAAACCTGTGTCCTTTGATGTTCACTATTTGTTTTCTTTCTTTTATCACTTAAACAATTTCACTCAAACATTTAATTCTAATAACAATACTGTCTTTTGATAACAGGTTCTTGGCAACAACAATAACCATGAGGAGACTGGGCCAGGACCAGACCTCAGAGCTGATGACTCCAGGGCATCTCTCCCTTCACTATACTCTGAAGAGATATTGCTCTTCATTAGAAGATACAGGATATCAAATTTTAAATCATATTTCAGTTCCAGCCTTAACAAGTTTATCTCAAACGAGGCAGATGGTATTTACACATAGAATCTTACAGCAAAATGATAGCAGTTGATAATATGATGAAAAGACAAAATCCTATGAATGCTTTAAATGAGACAATCTGGAAGGGATTTAGTGGGGACAAGGTGACACTGTAATGACAGTATTGCAGAAGGGTAGGACAGACCTAGCGGTACAGTCGCCATCTGGGTCCATCTGGGATCAGACAATATAAATAAACAACTGCAGATCCTATTAGCTGAACTATAAAATCTTTCTTGGCTCCTGTGAGCACCTTGGTTTGGAGTAATTGCCCAGGGATCTGACCTGGGAGTGACTTCAACTGAACTGCTGCCTGAATCACTGAATCTTGCTGAGAAGCAAGAAGAAAAATGGGAAAATAAGACCGATGTTTAAACAACACTTATCATCTCCACTCCAGTTCTGTAAGTCATTTCTCCATGACTAGCTCTAAAACAAACAGAGAGGGGCATGCCTAGGTGTCAGGAGGGAATTCAGACTAACTCAGTAACTGTCCGCTATCTTTGCTTTTACTTCATGTGGATGTGAAGGGGAAGTTCACACCCAGAAGAGCCCTTCTTATAAGTTCCAGCCTGTGTCTGAGCACTCCCGCAGAAGACTGATTTCCCATCTCAGAGACTGACCTGAAAGAAAAAAGAATTTTTCCTTCCTTCCTTCCTTCCTTCCTTCCTTCCTTCCTTCCTTCCTTCCTCCCTCCCTCCCTCCCTCCCTCCCTCCCTCCCTCCTTCCTTCCTTCCTTCCTTCTTTCCTTCCTTTCTTCCGTTTTCTTTTCAGGTCTTCAACAGGTTGAGCAATGCCCACTCAGTCTGTGAATTACTGTGCTAACAGCATCCAGAACCACCTTACCATACACACTCAAAAACAGTGTGTAAACACATACATGGGCATCGTGAGGCCCAGGAAAACTGACACTTAAGCTTAAGCAATGCTCTTCATTAATGCATATCATTGTAGTGATACTAAATTGTTGATTATTTTTTTTTGTCTCTTATGTGTATGTAATACAATTATCTGAGGGATTCTTTGGAAATTTTTAGCCAAATAGTTGCTTCAATATCATTCTAGTTTTCTATAAGGATTATTGGAAATCTTTCTCTGTTCTTGAACATGCTTAAAAGTGAAATGATTTTTCTTTAAAATCTTAAAAATATCACCCACCAATTTATTGAGGACAGATAAGCTGGGGCATTACATCTTAGAAAAAAATGCCTATTTTGTCCAAGTTTAAGCATTTAATATGCTTTACCACTTTTTTCTTTGTAGACAGTGTCTCACTGTGAAGTTCAGGCTGCCTTTGAACTCATTATGTAACCCAGTATGACCTCAAATTTATGATGGTTCCCCTGTATCAGCCTACTGAGTGTCAGATTACAGACACGTACCACCATACCAGCTAATTTAATACTTTTTAGTTTTTTGAGTTTTTCAGGACAAAATCAAAATCAAATTTCATACTTTAATGTTATTTTAGCCCATTATTGTCATAGGTTTTGTGTCTACATTTGATCTATTATACTTTTTTATTGAAATGGTGTATGTTCATATATATATATATATATATATATATACACACACACACACACACACACACACACACACATACTTCTAGCCTTGTGTATTTTATTAACATTTCCAAAAGGCAGTTTTGTTCCATTTTTCTTTATCATTCATCTCTTTTCTCAAATTTTTCAATCCAATCATTTTATTATTCTCCTAGCTTTGTAAATTATACTCTTTGTTCATTTATTATTTCTTTGTATCTATACTATGAAAAGCATTTAAGACTATTTTCTTTTGAGTACCTTTGGCCACATCCATCAAATTTAGATAATAGCCGTATCATTTTAAAGTGATATAATATCTTATATATTTTGTAATTACACACATACTGTATATAAAATTTATATTTTATCTGTGATTTAAAACATCTTTGTAGAAAAATTTTGCATTGTTTCCAAATGGTCATATGTATAAGACTGTATTTATGCTTTTATTAGTGGTCTTCAATTTTATAGCATTTTAAAACAAAGAACACTGACATGCAATTTATTATATGGTGAATTTGTTACAGCTCTAAGAACTAAAATGTAATCATTTTGAAAAATGAGAAAATTTATTTAAATAGTGTATATGCTTTATAATATTTGTAGTATATTGGGTAATTGTAGAAATTATGATATGCTATTTTCCATTCACAGTTTGTTCACTTTATCTATCAAAGACTAAGAAGGAGATATTAAATTTTCTTATTAAAATTGATTTTTTACTTGATTTTATCTTTATAATGACTTGCTTTTTAAACACATACTATGTTATGTAACATTAACTATCTAATATATAATCACTATACACCATTTTAATGAATCACTCATAATTTATCAATGTAATTTTCTTAACCTTAAATCTACTTTTCTTTGATACACTTGTTACCTCTTCTTTCTTTGTAGTAGCACTTAGGCAACATACATTTATCCACACCTTTATTTAAAATGTCTTTCATTATTTTAGCACATATGATTTTATAAACATGTAAAATAGCTAAATAGTATTTTGACGCAATTGAAATGCTGTCTGTTGTTAGGGTCTTTATAAATTGCACAAAGAGGACAGGTGAAGTAAAGGGAAGCGAATCCTCATTTGAAAATTCACATTAAGGAATTCATGACACGGGTTTTTGAGACACCCAAGGCAGTAAATTCACTTTTGCTTACACAAGTCTATGTTTCTGAATTTACAACCAAACTAGTCTCACTGCATCTCAAATAATCCTGATTAAGGAAGTCTTAGTTGTATCACGTTAGACTCTCTATGTATGCTGCCTTGAAGGGTTTTATTCCTTTTCTTGTATTTTGTTATATCTCTAATGTTTTTATTGTTTTACTTTGCAAACATATAACCCCGTACATACCATCACTCCATTGCAGATGCCTTTAGATTTAAAATTGTTCACCTCCATTTCTCTTCCAGGGCAGTGATTCATTGTAGAATGCTCCGTTCACTCTTTACTCATGAGAAATTTGCGTCCTGCATTTCCTCTCCCATCTCCCAATCCGTACATTTAATTCACTTGCACACTCTGATTATTAGTATGAACTTTTACAGTATGAATTAGCTATCCAAATTATGTCATTTTAACAATTGTTGAGATATCATCTCTCAGATTTTGCTGACCCTGTGACCAATTATGTCTCTTACAATCTGTTCTGCCCATATTTGAGATCATCATACCAACTCATTTCTCAAATGGCTAGAGTATTTTTCTAGCCATTGAAGTATCTTTCCTGAATGTTTTTCAGGAAGATATCCAGATTCTTTATTTTATGAATCTCTGTAAGTATATGAAGGATGTTTGCCTTTTCACATTAGTTAAGATCAGATTCAGCTACATAGAAGAGAAACTCCCAGTGATTCAAAACATTAAAATGTATTTCCCTCTGGGCATAGGAACTGCGGGCCTGATGTGGATCTAGACTTGGTGCTTTGCCATCGCTTGAGCATGCGTTATATGCAGATCAAATGTGGTCAGCCAAGTGTTAGTTGTTGTATCAAAGCTGCAAAATAGAGAAAAGCATAAATGAAAAAATGAAATTATTGCCTCCTTTGAAGAGGAAGTTTATATAATATTTTCAGTGACATATCATTGGTGTTGGTAGCAGCTGGAGCTGGAAATTGCTCATATAAGTGATGGCAGGACAGAGCCAGCGGGCCTAAACCAGTCAAGCTACCTCAGTCCTGAGAAAAGTGTCCTGTCTGAACAATTCAGTCAGTTGCTAGGCCACCGCCTGTCTCGTGATACTAACTTTGCAAAGGCATAAATCAGTGTCCCTACTGTTGTGGTTCAGGTCCTCTTACCTCTCCAATAAAGAAGCCTCCACCTGACCTGACTCTTATCTCCTGTCTGTCTTTTCCTCATTCCTGCCACAGTTCCTTCCTGGAGTACACTGAGGAACCAACAAGAGTTTACAACTGGAAAATCAGAAAGAAGATAGTCACATAGATATACACACTCACGAGGATAAAATTGAAGAAATGAATAGAAATTAAATATTTCATATAAATGCTGGCCAGATAGCTTAGCATTGTCATTACCATAATTCATTTTCTCTATAGTGGATACTTGTGGAATTTATTCATCTCTAAAATTTAAAAAAAAATCTGTATATATAGTTATCCTTTTTTACATTTTCTTTCTTTACTTAGTACTCGGTAGTGTTTTGAAATCTTAAGAGAATATCATTTCTTACCTTCTAAAAAGCTTTCTTCCATTACTTTTGTGTTATTGTTTCTCTTCTATTTACTTTGCTTTCACTGTCTGGCATTTATATCACAAATAATGTTAGATTTCTTAGAGCTCTGTGTTTAAACTTATCTTTCTTCTTCCATCTTTTTATTTATTTCTAGAAGAATTACTTTAGCTTGTCTTCTAAGTCAATAATTCAGTTACCACTTACATTTTTATTATTATTAAATCAAAAATTTAATGATGCTTTTCCTCAGGAATAAGGCTTCCTATCTCAGATTTTATGAGGTGGTACACACAGTTGTATTAAAGTGTAATATGAGTAAATACAGAAGGATTTTTGTTTTGTTCTTCGAATTTATGAAGTAAGTCCAAATTTCCTAGGATTGTATTTGTAATGATTTTCTAGCACATATTCATACTACTGAATCCTTTCATATACCTGGTGATTTTTCTATGTCTGCATATTCTTAAGCACAGTGTCAGTTTGTCTGGTGACATGACTTGTGATTTATTTTTCAGAGAATATGTTTAATTTTTCATCCCTTGCTAAAGAGGAGGAGAAGATTTACGCTTTCTGTAATTTGATTGTGCTAGGTTGGGAATCCAGAGGGCCACAAGGTATCCAGTTTATACATTTTCTGTTACATGCAGGTCCTTCCCACTGCTCTCCAGCCTATTCTAGCCTTAAGTGCCCAAGAAGTAGTTGTGAATTGCATTTTCCAATGGAAAGGTAGAAGTTCGAATGGAAAAGTTAAAGGAAAAAGCCTTGCTCTTTTTTCTTTTTTTTTTTTTTTGGCGGTACTGGGGATCAAACTCAGGACCCTGCGCTTGCTAGTCAGGCGCTTATTCCACTGAGCTATATCCCCAGCCCAAAAGCCTTGTTCTTATAGGTGCATTTGTTTTCCTGTGTTTATCGTTATTGTCTTTATTTCTGAGAGAAGCATGAAGAAAACTGCTGTGAATGGGGCATCCCTGTCCGGTTATTAGCATATTTTCAGTTCCAAACTTAATGCATTGTATGATCCAGGCCGCAGAATCAAATGCTAGTTCTATAATGTCTGTAAATTCCTAGAGTACAAAGAAATTTGACATATAGTACTTACCTCCAGGTTATCTTAACTAGTTAACTACCTCCTCTAAGTATTTTTTTATCCCAAGCCTAGGGCTTTTTTCCTAGGTTTCTAGTGAAAAAGTTACCCAATCACCTAGTAGCAAAGCCTTTCTTTGCCTTCATTTGATCGGCATTTTGCAGCAACTTCTCAAAGATTATTAATCTTTGAGAAAAATCCTATATATCAAGGACCGTGATAGATGCACTTCTATTTTTAAACTCCTTGGGTAATTTCAGTGATGTATGGGAAGTAAGAGGAAGTAAACACATGTGCATAAATAGTCATTTTGAATATCCAATCTGAAAATGTGGTTTTTGAGCCAAACCACTGTATAAAAGCCAATTTTCTAAATTACAAACATGGTTTAAAATATTTCAACTGCTCATAGTTGAAACTTATTTAGGGTAAAATATTTTCATCATTTTTGAAAGAAACTTGCTTTTCTGAATGTTGGTAAATCTGGCATATATATAAATGTAATGCGGCTAAAACGATGATAACTTTCACCAAAAACCAGGTTTAGTACAATTTGAGAATTAGAGAGTGAAACGGATAAGCAGCACTCCAATATCTCAGGCTTTACAAAACGAACTGTTTTTTCTATCTTAACTGTGTCAAAGGCTGAAAATGTCAATGACACCCAAACCTTAAGGCATATTGGGAAATTTTTTCATCATTAAATGTTAGTAATACCTACCTATCTGCTTAATTACAATATGGTTTTATTTATTTAAGGAAAAATGGCTAAACCCATGCCCTAATCTTCTGTCATGGGCCTCTGTGATCCTGCATGTCACATAGTCCTACATAGTAAAAATCAACCTGGGTGTGCCACGTGTAGTCAGTGAATCCTGCTGAAATCTGCTAAACCTGATCACCGGAATCTTTCCTGTGGTCATCGAATGAGCCCATCTGTTTGTGTTTTGCAATAAAGAAAAGGATTATTTAATCTAGAACTTTAAAAAGATTAAAAATTATTTAAAGGTAAGTGAATTAAGAAAAAATTTACTCATTTTTAAAAAAGGACATGTGTAAAGTTTGACAAATTGTTAATCTAAAGTAAATATAAACACAAAAGTATGTGATACAATATCCTAATTCCAATGGCTTTCTTGCATGCTTAGTAATAGTGATAACGGCAGTGATTATAGAAATTATTATGGTTACTCCTGAATGATGTTTTCTCTTTTGTCATTCAGCCATTCACTTTATGTCTATTAACAGATTTTGGCTTATTAGTGCAGTTTTGTTTGTTTGGAAAAACTGCCACATTCTGCTTAGGCAACCCTGCCCTACTCTTAGTCTATTTCTTAGTTCCCAGATTAATATATTCACTAGTTAAGGTTCAGGCTACAGAACCACCTGCCGGTCCTATGATGCTGGTAAAGATGACTGCAGGTATAACTCGACATTACAGAGACTTTAGTGTTCCTGTAGGCGTTACTAAGAAAAGAATAATTGTGCCTCCAACAAATCCAAGATGTCTCAGATAAATGAACACCATGTCAAATAAGCATTCATGAGAATGAAACCAGAATAGAGAAATGAGGTAGAAAGATAGGATATGTGCTTTAAAAATCCAGTGAGATCATTTCTACCTTACATCAAAGTTCCAAGTTTCAAAAGTATGGTCCATCCAAGTTTTCCCTATTCCTGGACCTGTCAGTTCACTCCTCTGAGTTGTCTCACGTTTCCTTTTCCCTGGCTCTATACTCAGCTCCGGGTTTACTTTCAGAAGCTATATTAATTCCTTCTGAGGCCATAGCATTTGCTCTGCACTCTACCCACAAAGTCCTTTCTCCAGCTATCTGCACTACTCACTCCTGTATCTTAGGTTTTTCCTCATTCGTCAACCTCTCAGAGAAGCTGCCCCCTGCATTGTTCTGAGGAAATGCTTCCTTTCTTCTCTAGCCATCAACTGTTGAAATTTCCTCAATGAATTAAAACACATTTGCCATTTTATAATATCATCATTTTTCATTCGATGCTTGTTTATCCTGGGGGTTGAACCCAGGACCTATGCACTGAGACAGATCCTCAGTCCTTTTTAATTAATTTGTACCAATTTCTCACTAAGTTTTTAAATTTCCTTAACTTTCAATCCTCTTGTCTCACTCTCCCATAACACTGAAATTGCAGGCATGTTCCACCACCCCTGTCTGGTATTGCTCTTTTTTATGTGAGAATGTGTATGGCTACATATAGATGTCCTCCCAAAGGCTCACACACTCAGAGGCAGGGTCTTCCGAAGGTGCTCAGATCATGGCAGTGTGATACTCATCACTGATCTGCTCATGGGATGCCTTCCAGATGAATGTGATGTTGGGAAATGAAGCCTGGTAGGAAGACATGGGTCACTGTGAATACGGACTGGAGGGAAGGAAATACATCTGTCCTCTCCCCTTGCTCTTGCTCTGCTTCCTGCTTGCCATGACCCCCTGTCACATTGCCCTGCCTTGGAGCCAGCTATGGACTGAAGCCTCATCAAACTGTGATCCAAAATAAACTTTCCTCCTTTAAATTGTGGGCATTGGCAGGAGGAAGTAAATATAACAGTAACTTCTCTGGCACTTCTACCAAGGTATCAACTTAGGAGGGAGAGTAGGTTGGTGGGCCTTTCTCCCAGAAGCAACCTAATGTATAGAATCAGCCTCATCCATGGTGGCACTCAGCACATATTTCTTGAGGGAAGGAATAAACACATCGACACATCCTTTGGTTGTTGCGCCTTTGGCTATTCTCAAAGTAAGCTTTGGGTCTCACCCAAAGTTGTCAGAATCATAGCTAGTATCATGCTAGTCTTCACAATATGCAAACTGAGGTTTAAGTGATTATGAAAAAATAATAGTAGAGATTTAGTCAAGTTCTGCCTGATTGCAGAGTTCTTAAAAGTTATTCTCGGCTGCTTTTAAATTGCTAAGTCTATCTAGGGAGGCCTATAAAATAATTTTCTCTTGATTATGTCCCTGTTTTTGTCTTCTAATGTACAATAAAATTATTAAATAAACGTATTACCTTATTTTGTATAAAGAGCTAAGACCTACTAACTAATGCTGATGGTTAATATTATGTATCAACTCAACTGAGACAAGGGGTGCCCAGAATGAAGGGTCCGAGGAGTTTCTGTGACGATGTTTCTGGATGATATTACCATTTGTGTCAGAGGGCTCACTAAATGAGATCACCCTCCATAATGTGCGTATACATCATCTACTCTTTGAGAAACCAAATGGTATCTTGATTTGGTTATTATGCCATGTCTACTCATGTACAAGGTACTCATAAAGATGTACAAATGCATATCAATAAAAAGAAATCATGAAAAGGTCATCACTGAAAAAAGCAAAAACAGCCTGGAACATGTGAGACAGAGAGGATGTGAAATGACACAAAGAACTTTCTGTTAGAATAAGTCAATGCTGTGTACCCAGAAGCATGTTTTTTGTATTAGAGACCCCCATGAAAAATGTCATTGCTCTGTTTTCACAAAAGTAAGACCCATTTGGAAAATAATTAGCCTGGAAAACTAGAGGTCAAAAATGCCAGCTTCAGTCAGCCTATCCTGGCCTTACCGGCCTTATAGAGTAGCCACAGAACATGAGCACAGTGGTGGCAGGTAAGGCAAGGACAGGCAGACTGGAGGGGGCACTCCTGATTTCTAGTTTGCCAAGCTGATTATTTTCCAGCTAGTTCTTATTTTGGGGAAAAGAGTGTATTTGTTTTTATTGATGAAACATTTGAAAAACAGAAGTAATTATTGTGAATAAACTGTAAATACTACCCAATAGATATATGGAATTTTTATATTAATAAAGAGTGCTCATCCAATTTTTATTTTTGATCCAATACCTTCTCCATGCAAGACAGTGTCATGGAATCAGTAAACACAATGCAGAATAATCAACTCTGTCCTCATGAAAAGATAGAATCAAACACGAATCAGGTACATGATTGTGTAGCCGGAGTTGGAGCCATTTAACCTTGAAATCTGGAAATTTATGCAGTATTGAGGATGAAAAAATAGCTTTGCCTAAGGTCAAAAGAGAAGGGAGTTATGACCATTTTCTAAAATGTTCCTACTGTGTTAATCCTACAGGTTAGCTTGTCTTCAATAATGAAAAATGCCTTCAGCAGTTGCTCATGAATTTTTGGATTCTGGGGCAAATTTATCCTCTCCTTCACCTGCATCTGTAGCCAAACAAATGGTTTTATAAATAATGCCAACTTCCTACAGGCCAGAGAGGTAAGCCTCATTTTAAATTCATGTTTCCAGTTCTTAATGGAGTCTTCAAATGTTCTCTGCAAACTATTCTATTTTGCTATCCTCTTGCAACAAAAAAGAGCCTAAAAAATTGTCTATCTTCTGTTTTCCCTTAAAATCTCCTATCTCATCTCCTTACAGCAGCCCTCCTCCCTACACAATTCCCAGCTGGAAACCTCCTCTCACATTTCATGAAGAAAAAGGAAACAACCAGATTGATCTATTTTCTCGAAACATTGGAAGATATTGGAAGGAGAGAAATATTGGAAGGAAGATATTAGAAAGGAAGTCTTTCCAACTCTCACCTAAGCTCTCCTTGACTCTCTCTACCCTAAATTGTCCTTCTTCTTCTGATTACAATGGAGAAAATAACCAGCCATCTTTCAAAGATCAATCCTTTCATTGCTCAAGTTCCCAACAAGTTTTCTGCTATCTCCTACCATATTTTATCTCTCTGGATTTCCTTTTAATCCTTGAGTGTTTAACTTCCCTCTCTGTGCTGACTTTTCTGCCAGTACAGTAACAACAGTTGTGTGTTATTAGTTTAAGAAGGAGGAGAAGACAGAATAACTCTTCATTTTTATTATCTCCCCAAACACCATCTCTCCTCCCTGTGCTTCTTCAAGTACGATGTGTCTCATAACTCTGACAAAATATCTCCCTACCTGGCATGATAACTATACCAATTGCTCTTTTAGTGAGTCATCAAGTATACATTTTCTGAGAAGCTGCTATGTATATTTTCGGATACCTGAAAATTAGGATAGCAAGTAATTAGTATAACAGAAATATGTGAGACAGGAGTTGAGATTCTATTAGACAGCAAGAACAGTGACCTCGAAATGGAGTCACCTGAGTGGTAAGCCTAAAAGGATCTTACAAATTATCTGCTAGGTAATCTTCAGTTATCTGGACCCTCCTCAGAGCAAGATCATTAGCTTAAGGGTATATGGGCCTTGCAGAGACACTGTGTGAGCACTGCACAGATTAAAGCCTAAAAATTCTATAGTCTTCTACAGGGTAGAGATTATATTGTTTACATGGCTGCTGAGTTCCCTTTGAAACTCTTTAAGATCCCAGAGACAAAGAGCCCTCATGGGCATCCTACTTAGAAACCTTTCCCAGCTAGAGGGAGCTTCACTTCCTTACCGGTATATAGTTTTCTGTATTGATTTTATATCTTTTACTTTCTTGTCTTTACAACCTTTCAATAAATTTTCTTGCACCCTACCTCTTCTATCCACAGAGCCATTTTTCATCATCGTGGGACACTATACAGGTGTCCCGGTAACATTAGGACTGTCTAACAGTCCAAAAATGGAAAACAGTGTCTATGACAAAGGTATATCGCCTGTCCACATCTAGATGTCAGCATCAGGAAGTCTACTAGCCACATTAACTACACGTAGTCCCCCAGTCAGATTCTTCTGTAATAAATATGTAGTTTCCAGCTGCCTCATACATGTATCCACTTTCTTAAAGGTGAGAGAGAAGGACAATACTTTTGGTTGGAGAATCCCAAATGTGTGAATCACACCCATTATTATCATCAAATCCTAGAAAAGAATTTTCAAACAGGGAATCCTCTACACATAGAAAGAACATTATGTGACTTACTAGGTTCTTAGAGTCATGTCCCTGCTCAAAATATCACCGTGATTTGGGAAGCTGAAATCTACATAATAATTCTTAAATGTTAAAGTTAAAAATTTGATATGATTTCACAAAAATTTGAAAGCATGCCAATGTGCTTAGCAATTAACCCGTTATTTATTATCATACTCATTTCTTTAATAAACACATCCGATTGTGGTGCTTCTGCCCTGAGACTAGAGCTGAAGATGAGGTCTCTGCCATTTAGCTATGAGTCACAAGGTTAGAAGGAAAACTCATTATCATTGGATAAGAAACATGAAGCATAAACAATAGTTGATGAAAAACATGAAAGTTCAGGTCAGAAGTCACCTAAATTGGCTCAGGGAGCCCTCTCTGGGGAATTTACTTCTGAACTAATGGGGAGGGCTTAAATGAAATGTGATATTAGTGTCTTACATGCAGGTGTTTTATTAGATTGAGAGACCCAGGTAAAATGATGTCGGCAAATGGATGCATTTGGGGGGAAGAGGTAATTAAAGATCAAGAGGGCTAATCAAAGCATATTCTTCCATTGATATCAGTCAGACAATGTGGACTGAGCTCACACCACGGTCACCCAATATCTTCATTTCTCCTCGATGTCTCCAAAATTTATGTACATTTATGATCACTTAGATGCTTAACAACTGAGTAGACAGCAAAAAATAATTACTTTTTCCAGGGTTTTAGTATCAGAAGGTGGTGGAGCCAGATATGATAGTTAATTTTAATGTCAACTTGACTGAGCAACAGGATTCCCAGATAGTCAATTAAAAATTATTTCTGCATGTGTATTAAAATCTTTTCATAAGAAATCAGCAGACTTCCGGGATGATGGGGACCAGGTGAGCAGCAAAGGAAGGATCCTCGCTGATAGAGTCCCCCAGCTCGTGACATGCTTGGCGAATGCGAACGCTGGGACCTCGGCTGGGAAGTGCAAACTGAACATGTTTCTCTGCGCTGCCCGAGCCGCAACGGGTCAGACCAAATTGCAGTGGTGAGAAGCGGGAAAGACCAGAGCGCTGGGAACCAGAGATGCTCGGTGCGGTGGACAGGTGGCGGGGCGACTGGGTCCCAGCACCAGCGGGCACAGGCGGCTCAGTCTCTCCAGCCACCTGACCCTGAGCCGCTCGCCAGCAATGGCGGCCAAAAAATCGGCTGTTTAGCGACTGCAGCGTGGGGTGGTCTCGGAACCCACGCTCCTTGGGCAGGCTCCGCAAACCCGAGCAGCAAAACGGGATCCTGCTCCAGTCCTGGCCCCCACCAACAAAGCCCTCAGCGGCCTGCAGTCTGCGGCCCCGTGTGAGGAGCACAAAGGAGTGGAGCATCCCACTCCCTCCCCCAGACCCGGAGAGCACGAGAATTGGCACTTTGGAACCTTCCTGCCAGCATGGATTCAGAAACCAGTGAGCTATCTGCACGCCACGACCGGATCACCAAGTGGGGGAGGAGATATGTCCCCATACCTGCATGGAACCCTGCGCGGGTGGGGGAGCGGATTTACACGCCACACCCAGGTCTTCTGGTAGGGAGTAGCCCACCCCACAAACCAGAACCTGAGCAGCCTTTTAAGCAGAACTCTCAGCAGAAAGCTTAAGGGACATTCTCCTGAAGAGAAGGAGTCATTTGAGCAGCCTTTGCAACAGACCTTTGCCTGGTGAACTGCCAGGGTAATTTATTGCTCAATATTTCAAATCTGTTACCCAAAAATGGGAAGACAGAAGAACAAAACGCAGTCTCAGAACTCAAACCCACCCAGAACAAATCCTGGATGCGAGGATATAGGGGAACTAGGAAGCCGCATACCTGAAAATTCTGAAACAACTGCATCTGAAATAATGAAACAATTCCAACAGGCCATAGAAAAGCTTAAAGCAGAAATAAACCACATACCTGCAATAATCTCTCAGACAAAAAATGAACTGAAAACTATAATGGAAGAAATATTCCGTACACATAGAGAAGAAATAGATAAAAGATTAGAAGAAAGTAGGAAACAAATAGAAACGTTACAAGAGCAATTTAGGAATGAATTACCAAGAATGAAACAGGCCAAAGAGATTGCCAGGAATTGAAAACTTCCATTGAAAGCCTGCAAAACTGCTTAAATGAAACCGAAGATAGAATTTCAGACCTTGAAGATAGCATGGGAGCTTATGAGCGTGAAAGGAAGGATCTCATAAAATCATCAAAAACCCAAGAAAAATCAATCCAACAGCTGCAAGATGAGGCAAAATGAAATAATATTTGAGTAATAGGAGTCAGTGAAACAGCTGGAGACAACAAAAATGCTATAAAAGGAATATTTGCTGAAATAATAGCAGAAAATTTCCCAAACAAGGTAAAAGATACTGAAGTACAGTTAACCAAGGCATATAGAACCCAATGACCCATAACCTAAGGAAAACCACATACAGACATATAATAGTCAAGATCCCAGATATCCAGCAAAAGAACACAATATTAAAAGCTGTTAGAGAAAAGAAACAGATCACCTATAAAGGAAAACCCATCAGAATCACAGCAGACTTCTCAACAGAAGCCATAAAATCAAGAAGAGCTTGGAGCGAGATATTACAGATTCTGAGACAAAACAACTTCCAACCCAGACTGATGTATCCTGCAAAACTATCCTTGAAATTCAATGGAGAAATAAAATATTTCCACGACAAAGAACAATTGAAGAACTTCATGAGTGCCAAACCAGCATTGCCAACAGCACTAAAAGATATTCTAGATAGAGAAAAAAGAGGCCACAATCCCAAGAACAATGATAGAAATAATCCCCTAAACAGAACAAGTAAGTAAACAGACAGCAAAAGAAGGAAAACAACAGGTAAATAATATGACTAGGATAAGCCAACATATAACCATTAATGTAAATGGCCTCAATTGACAAGTCAAAAGGAAAAGATTGGAAGAGTGCATAAAGGAACACAATCCAACAATATACTGTATACAGGAAACACATTTTACTCAAAAGGAAATCCACAGGTTGAAAGTTAAAGGTTGGAAAATAATTCTCCATGCAACAGGTCCCCAGAAAAAAGCAGGGGTAGCTGTTATGTTTGCAGACAATGTAAACTTCAAACCAAAAACAATCAAAAGACATAAAGAAGGCCATTACATACTAGCAAGGGGAAAACTGCAAGAGGAAGAGGTAACGATCCTAAACATTTATGCACCAAACAATGGAGCACCTAACTTTACAAGTCAAATCTTAACAGATGTGAAAAATCAAGTAACTAATAACACTATTGTAATAGGAGACCTAAACACCCCTCTGATGCAAAGAGATAGGTCAACTGGACAGAAACTCAGTAAAGAAATAACAGACCTGAACCAAAAGTGTGAACAAATGGACTTAGTAGATGTATACAGAGAGTTTCACCCCACATCAGAATACACATTTTTCTCAGCTGCACATGGGTCTTTCTCTAAAATAGACCACATTCTAGCCCATAAAGCATATCTACCTAAATGCAAAAGAATTGAAATTATCCCATACATATTATTGGACCACAGTGCAATGAAATTGGAAATTAATGACAAAGAGAACTCTAAAAACCACATAAACACTTGGAAATTAGACAACAACCTCCTGAATAACCAATGGTTCACACAAGAAGTTAAAGAAGAAATTAAAAAATACCTACAAATAAATGAAAATGCAAGTACAACCTACCGAAATCTGTGGGATGCAATGAAAGCAGTCCTCAGAGGGAAATTTATAGCAATGAACTCATATACAAAGAAAACAGAAAGAGAGCAAATAAACAGCCTAATGCTACACCTCAAACTCTTAGAAAAAGAGCA
>PVLD010029129.1:0-18474 GCA_004027595.1 Dinomys branickii | reverse complement strand
ATTCATTCCTGAATTGCTCTTGTAAGGTTTCCATTTGTTTCCTATTTTCTTCTAGACTTTTGTCTATTTCTTGTCTGTGTGAATGGAACATTTCTTCTATCATTGTTTTCAGCTCGTTTTTTATCTGAGAAATCTTTGCGGGTATGTGGGTTATTTCTGCTTTAAGCTCTTTCATGGCCTGTTGGAGTTGTTTCATTTCAGATACAGTCATTTCATATCTTGAAGTTATGAGGCTTCCTGGTTCCCCTGTATCTTCACATTCAAAACTTGTTCTGGGTGGGGTTGAGTTTTGAGACTGAATTTTGTTCCTCTGTTTTCCCATTTTTGGGTATCAGATTCAAAATGTGGAGCTATAAATTCCACAGGCAGTTCAGCAGGCGGAGGTCTGCTGCAAAGGCTGCTCCAATGATTCCTTCTCTTTGGGAGAATGTCCCTTAAGCTTTCTGCTGAGATTTGTTCTTCTGTCTTCCCTTTTTTGGGTATCCGATTCAAAATATTGAGCAATAGATTTCCCAGGCAGTTCAGCAGGCAAAGGTCTGCTGCAGAGGCTGCTCCAATGACTTTTCTTTGGGGGAATGTCCCTTAGGCTTTCTGCTGAGAGTTCCAGTTAAAAGGCTGTGCAGATGTTGGTTATCTACTCCCTAGCGAGAGACCTGGGTGAGGTGTGTAAGACCGCTCCCCCGCCCTCCCAGGGTTCCCTGCAGGTATAGGGATGGATCTCCTCTCCCACTCGGTGATCTGGTCGCGAGCGCAGATAGCTCACCAGTTTTCGGAGTCCCTGCAGGCAGGAAGGTTCCAAGGTGCCAGTTGTTTGTGCTATGCTCGCGATCCGCCGCTCGCAGCCACTTGTGTCCTTGCGCTCTCCGGGTCTGGGGGAGGGAGCGGGATGCTCTGCTCCTCTGCTCCCCACGCCTCCCTGGCCACGGACCGCAGGCTGCCGAGGGTCTAGGCTGTGCAGCCTGCGCGATGCGCGCGAAATGTGAGACTGCCGGGCGTTGCCGCTGCTAAAAAGCCGATCTCTGTCGGGAGTCGCCGGAAAGCTGCGCCGGCTCAGGAGGCGGGAGGCACCGAGCTGGCTGTGCCCCCAGGGCGCTCGGACCCAGCCAAGCCCCCTTCCCGCGCGGAGCGTCTCTGGCTCCCAGCGCCTGGGGCTTTCCCGCGTCTCGCCACGGCAGTTTGGGCCGCCCTACCGCATCTCCCCCGGCAGCTCAGAGAAACACGTTCAGTTTGATCTTCCCAGCCGAGGTCCCGGCATTCACGCTCTCCAAGTCTGTCTTGAGCTGGTGGTGTTTATCAAGGAGGATCACTCCTTTGCTGCTCACCTGGTCGCCATCTTCCCGGAAGTCCTTGAGACATAGTGATTTTGTCAAAGTACAAAACAAACAAGCTTATGAGAATTATTTCTCTATTTTAATTTCCAAGGTCAGCCACTGAAGCGGAAATGATGGTAAAAGTTATATTCTGTGAAACGTAACATTCTGTCATTATTTATTTAAAATAATTTCAATTTACAAAGGCTATCTTTTTTCATTATTTTAACTGGTTTAATTGGTTATCAAGATTTCCACCTAATTAAGAAATGAAGGAAATTTTAAAAAGATCACTAAGCTGGGTGTGGTAAGGCCCACCTATAATCCTAGTACTCTAGCAGCTGAGGCAGGCAGATGTCAAGTTCAAGCACAGCCTGGCAACTTAGTGACTTAGCAAGACTGTTTGAAAAAAACAAATGAGGGCTGGGGATGTAGCTCAGTGCAAAGGCTCTGCATTTGATACCCAGTACCTAAAAAAAATTAATATTATTGATTTTCCCTTTTATGTCTGTATCAATTCTCATGATGGCTGAGAGGACAGCCAGGTGTCTGCTGCCTGTTCTATGCCCATGAGGGTACTTTGGAGCACAGGTTGCCCAATTTCTAATGATGCCTACCCCTGAGATAGAAAGTTAATCAGGTAGAGACATGTCCTTGAATGTTGATCTCCCAAAATGTCACGTGGCTGATGTATGGCTGGGTATATAATCAAGGTTTACCCAACCATGGGGACAAAATACATTTTTTTCATCTCAGGTGAGTATTTTACCTCTCAGAAACCTGAAATATGGGCCAAAGAAAGGAAATGGGCCGAATTTCCATGACATCATGCAAAATGCTTCTGATGCTTTACCCACCGAGAGCTGCCAGCTGGTGAACCCCAGGAGTCCATCACAAGTTCATGGTTCTTTCTGATCTTGACATATTATTTGGTAGCATACTTTGAGATATGATTATGGAAATAACAGCAGTTGTCATTTTTTGAGGGTTTAATGATACTTGCATGGTATCACACACACAAAGCATTGCCATCTTTTAGATAAATGATTGGGAGCAAGGTACACAATCCTTCCAGGCCTTGTCTTCCTCATCTGTAAAATAAGGCAAAGAATCCAATTAAGACAAATAACAAATGCGAGTAGATTAGCACGATGCCAGAACCAGTGAATGCTCAGTAACTAGCAATTACTAGTGTACTCTGAGACTCACTCTCAGAGTTAAGTACTTCCTATTACTATCCATTTAACAGATGAAACACAAATACAAGGAAGTTTAAACCGTGTGGTTATTATGCGGTAGCGCTGGAGTCCATGCCCAGGACCCACACCCAAGCTTTCAGCTTCTCTCATCAAAAACCTGCCTCACAACACTGAGCCATTATCTTCTCCTTTGATTCTTCCCTTTGGCTCTGCATCTTGGGAGTCATAGTGGAAAGAGGGATCAAAAGCCCTGGCTCCTGAGATCTAGCACTCTCGGCAGCCTTTGTGTGGATCTCGAGGCACTAGGAGCTCAGTCTCGATATGCCTGCGTTGTTTCCTTCAACTTTCCTGGGTTTAAGTGCCTTGCAGTTTATTTACTTTTGTTTAAATGGGTGACATCCCTCGGGACACCCCCCACTTCCTTCTTTTATCCCACCTGACTGCTTTCGGTGAGGAACTACAAGGCTCTTGGTACTCTGGGCTTTTTTGCTCCACAATCCTTTCTGCATGGTTTCTGCTTCTCACATCCGGTCAGATGCTAGCATATTTTTCTTGGATAAATCAGGAAGAGGTCTGCTTATTTCCCCAGCCAGAGAAAAAGCAATCACAGCACTGAACATCTTCCACTCTTTCCAGTGAATTAAAAAGGAATGGATCCTCAGTGTGAGTTTCAAGTTTGCTAAGTGCAATCCCAGAGTATGCTGAGGTAGTGCTTAAAAGTTATGTTAAACCATGATGTTCATATCCAAACCAAAGAAAGTGATGAATGCATAGGGAATATGTGAGATCAAATAGTATAGTTTATTGTCATTACTGTGGTTTATATCTCCCATCCTTATTTCCACCTGAAATATAAACACATCAGTTATACCTAAGATGTGGAGTTATGACCCAGAGTTATGCCCTAGTAGAGAGAGATCATCTTTAATTGGATTTCTTTGAGATAGTTATATAATATTTACTATTTCCATGTATTTTAATAGAAATATATTTTAGTTAAGATTTTACTCACTAACAATTGTCCTGTCGCCTAGGAAGCAAATATAGATTTAGAACAGCAAAACGATGCTTGTAAATAATCTCTTTGTTTCTTCTTAAGAAAATCAAAGGTGGAAGCTTTAGTATATCAAATGTACATGGTTGCTAAAATATGTGCTACTTCAGTTCTCATCAACACTTTAAGCTTATTTTATGTAGAATACAACAAAATTGAAAATTCCTCCATAATTCTCAGTGAAGTGTGTTAATTCTCATTTAATTATGATTACCTGTACTAATTATGAATGTAATTCATAAAAAACTGAAGATTAACTTGGGAATTTGAAAAAAATAATGTTTCTTTTAACTAAACAGGAATATATTATATTGTATAAGCAGACAGAAAGGCAGCATTCTTTTTATTTTGTTTGGCTGCTTGATACCTACAAAGTATAGTATAGTCTTGGAACATCTGACTTCAGTATCTCATCCACTCGCAAAACTGTGGAATTAACCCAACCCTCCATTTCATTCCTACTTGCATCCTTTGACTCCAACATTCTTAAAGTTTTAAAAAGCTAACAATGAGAACATCATCTCTAGCCGCAAAGGGAAATATAAGACTAGATCCCTCTACAGCATTTTATTAGTGTCTGCCAAGGCTGTTGGAAAGCCACAACACTGCTAGACCTACTGACTACATAAGGGGACTAAGAAAGAATCAGCAATCTTTGTTTGCTTAATGGAAACTAAAATATTCTAAAGGATATGTTCACTGTGAGTGTGGCTTGAATTATAAGGACCACTATCTTGCAGAGGTTAAAGTAGATGTATGAGAAAATTGATAGGCTGTTGGAGATGATAGGGAATACCATTCCTTAACAAATATAAAAAGCAGAGGTATCCAGCTCTGACTTTACACTTTGTATGCTTGATTGTGCTTACTGAACTTAGGGTTAAGTTTCTCTATGACTTATTCGTATTTACTCATTTAATCCAACAGTTAGTAAGGACTCTATGTGAGTGTGTATGTATGCGTGTGTGAATGTACGCATGGATGTGTGTGCATGTGTCTGTGTATGTGTGAGAGCATTCTCCATGCCAGGCTCTGTGCTAAATCTTGAGTACAAAAATGCAAAAGACAAAACCCAGTCCTCAGATACTCTCACCCCAGCGGAGGTGATGGATGTTCCATAATTCTCTCAGCAGATAATTGTTGCTTAGAGAATACAAGGTATCAGCAGAGAAAAATACATAAAAGACTACTAGGGGGGATTTGAGGAATCAAAGGGACAGAATGCTTTTAGAATATGGCTCGGTGAGTAAAATTTCCAATCAATTCCTGTGCTGAGCAGTCCTACACTCATGGCTGGATGTTACTTTGAGGGTTTACATATGGTGGGAAAAATCTAGCTTACTCCAAAGTAGTAAGGAAAGGATCCTGTTTGCTTCTTTCACCCCAAAGCTCAAGGAGAGCTGCTGACCCCTGGGCTGGTGGAGAAGAATCCACAGGAATTTGATATAATCCTTTTTTCCCCTCTAAAAGCTTACTGACTTACATTATGTCCTAAACCTACTTTTAACTCCTAATGAAAGCAATCTTCTTCTAAGGTAGAGCACTTGTGGACCCAGAATGCTGTGCAGAATGACAAATATTTCTAGAGTACTTTAAACTTTTAAAAAGAAATTTGCCACATAAAGGCCAAGTATTATTAATGACAGGAATTGCCAACTTGCTAAGAACAAAGGGAAGTTCCAAGCAGTTATGATTCACCTTATACTTTTTAATCCATTATGCATTTCTTTAACAGTGAAACTGGCCTTGTTTTAAATTATTAGTTATAAATTACTTGTTTGAAACCTGTTCATTTGACTGAGCCATAAGTTAGATTTCTGCTATAATTTAAAAAGTTACCAAGTGAGCTATAATTCATTAACTATTAACATCCAAATAGGAGCTATAAACAAAAAGAAGAAAATGAGTCATGGTTTCATTACAAGAATTAACTTCGGAGGAATATTAAAAAACTAAATAGTGTTTTCAGTATACTAGGATTAACTATTATTTGCAACTCATCTCCTTGCAGGGCATGACAGAAAGTGCAAAAACACATGATGAATCCTGCATGGCCTTTATGAACATTAATCCAGATTAATGTCTCCCAACTTTAGTTCATTTCACTCCAGGGCATTTCCAACTACCTCAAGTGATTTTATGAAAATTTTCCAGATTCTGCAAACATATTTAATTTTAATTCACATTAACGTAAAGAGTAACTATCTGTCATATAACAGATCAAGGAACAGAAAATACCACAAAATCAAGCTAATAGTTTTGAAATTTCAATTCATTGACCAACTTAAGTGAGAATGTAAATAACACTTTTCAGGTCACAAACTACCAGTAAATAGGAATACAGCATAGCACCTGCCTGGCAAGCACAAGGTCCTGAGTTCAATTCTCAGTACAAAAAAAAAAAAAAAAGATACAGTTGTAGAGACCAAGAAAAATATAACTGAGTTTTTAAGTCCTCAAATTCTATCAGAGTTTCTTGATGGAACACTTTTCTTTACAGTGTACAAATTCTAGTGTCAAAATGACTGAAAAATGCCTTTGTTCTTTTCCAGTTTAGGTAAGGATAATGTTTTAGCCCTACACACTGTGCCATAGTTTACAATACACTTCACATGTGGTATGTCAACTAATAAATAGGCTGGTGACATGTGTGGCCATGAAGAAACAGAATTGGACATGCCCTCTCATTGAGTGATTTTCACTTAGTGAAATGTCAAGTGGGAAAAGGTGATACTATATGCAAAGTGTGTGATACTTGTCCTGGAATTCTTGGGGACACATGGATGCTAGTGAAGACTGCACCTTTGCTGTTACCCTTTTAGTTCCAGCACCAAAAGTAAAAACTAAATGATGCACCAACTTGGTCTCCCTCTGTCCCACTCTTAAGTAAAGTTGAGAAAAGGCTAGGCAGGAGCCAGCAGCAGATGGGATTTTTAAAAACCTGATTAGTTCATATCATCTGAAGGGGGTAGGTAGTGATCATTTGAGGAACCTCGGTGAGTAGACAAGTGGACCCTGCAACCAAGTGGACAGACACTGGAAAGACCAGAATAGGGATTGAAATAACACCTACTAATAAAGGCATCTGAGACCCAAAGGATATCCAAGAAGAGCATGAATTAGTCTTTAAAAAACATAAACCCTTCTACACAAATTAAAAACAAAGATGGACTTAGATAACAGCTTACTGAAGAATACTGAAACCAGAATTTCATCCCCATGTGTATTAATCTGAACTTATATTCTCATTTTAATACTTATTCATAAGACGGTAACTGGAAATAATACCTAGATAATTTTAATATTTTGAGCATGTATATAACTTTTGGTATGCCCAAACTCCAAATCTCAATGAATTTACTGAGGGTAGCATTATAAGAAGCTAAATGCCAAGGAATTAAAGGTTTGGGAATTCTGTTTCATACAGGGTACATCAGGCTTGTATTAGACTCACAGATCCTAGTATTAGTAAAATGTAAAGCAGGATAAATTATTTTATGCTGGTGGGCAATCCTCTGCCTTTCTTTCTGCAAGAAGCTGACATAGAAAAAATAAACAGACTTTGAAGAGGTTTCTGGTCCCTCTGTGATTGTCAAGGATCACAGAACCACTTCCTTCCATGATAGTTGCTTATTCAATACCTTTTCGAAAGCTTCAGCCTTCTACGACTTGGCCTTTAAGGAGTCACAGTTTAGTGTAATAAATAGATATACAAACAAATAAAGTTAATGAACTATGGTCTTAGGCTACAAAATAAGTGTGCGGCAAATCCTGGAAGCTTGTAGAAAGGAGTGAGGATCTTCCCAGGAGAGGTGGAAGAGTCTCACAAAAGGTGGCATTTGGACTCCCAGATGAAGAGCAGGAGCTACTACATGTTAAGAGAAAGGGATTCAAGGTAAAGGGAGGAGTGAAGAAAAGGCGAGCAGTGCTGTGTTTAGTGCAGCTCTTGAAATTTCTGGGGGGAGGACAGTGGAGGGTGAAGGAATGAGGGCAAGTGTCAGAGTGCAGAAAGCTAAGGTCGGGTGGAGTCCTCTCTCCTGATGGGAAAAACATACTGCCCAGTGACTACAGTGCGTTTATTTACACAATCAGCAAGAAGTTGATAGCAGGTGAAACCCCTCTCTTATGTCTCACCTCAGGTTCTCGGTGTTCTTGGGACTGGCCTTACTCTAGCCCGGCAAGTGTAATCAGTCTCCAGCTAAGCCACTCCCCACATCACCCCCTTTTCTGCTTTGTTGTTGCAAGTGATGGGTGGTCCACTGGAGTTGGAGATGTTTTTTGAGTAGTCTGTAGTCTTTTTTGTGGAGGGTTTTTCTTCTTCACTCTTCCCCCGGTGTCCCCAGCCAAGCTTTTTCCTGTGAAGCCCTTCTCTGTCTCAAACCCTTTCTATTCTGAGTGAATTTACCTGTTTAGGCTAAAGACTCCCAGCCCAAGCATTCAGGTCCGTCTTTACATATAGCCCATTAACCCATAACAGTAGTCAGTTACCAGTGTAGCTGGAAATTATTAGAAGGTGTCAGTGATTTGAGGAAAGGGATCAGGGTTGTATAGTGTGTCTAACGAGTAGTATAACTAGTACATTACTATGGCACCATAGTATATTACTATGGCACTTTACTATATTATAACTAGTATATTACTATGGCGTTGTTTTATACATCTCATGGTTATGCTTTTCTGCTAGATGTTCAAGCCTGTATAAATTAGAATTAATTTCTTTTCTGGTGGGAATTGGGAATGGAACTCAGAACCTTACACTTGCCAAACAGGCGCTTATGCCACTGAGCTATATCCCTGACCCCTAAAATTAATTTCTTGCTATATATCAAGGGAAGTTAAGTCTCCTCAGGATTTACCTTGGAACCCTGTATAGTACCTCTCAGATCTCCTGTCAGTGTCAGCTATCTGGATGAGCCTCAGCCATTGCTTGACCAAACTGCTTTATGTGAAATCTTGAAAGACTTTTCTGTCTTGGTAATTCTCATTAGACACACTATACACCCCTGATCCCTTTCCTCTGTGGCCCAACAATCTCCTTGGTCAGGAGGCTGGGGATTCACCAAGTTATAGGATGTCACAACAGAGGTTCTCTTATGTCCTGGATCCTTATTGACTTTGGAGGGCCAAGGCCAAAATATTGGTTATCTTCCTAGCCCATCTTTCTTTGTACTTTTTGGTCTCCCAACCTTAGCTGTTGACCATCCAGAAGAGAAAGTTAGTGGCATTACATTATAATGGGAGCAGTGAGCTTAATATTATAATTTTATCTGACTATCAAGCACCTTGAAATACAAAGTAAAACCACTATTTCCTACCAACCATGGATGTTCTAGTAGTTGGACCCCTGTAGAATGTTAACAGACAACAGTTATATAGTTTTACAAAGAAAAAATTGAGATCAAAAGCCACATATAATATTTTAACATGATAATCATGACCACATTTTTATAACACACTTAAATTTTCATTTTAACAGAGAATAGCCTTTTTAGTCAATCATCTCTATCTAGTGTGTCTTCTACACACAAGAAACTCTCATCTAATTTGTTGCTTTAGTAGGATATTATTGAATTGCATGACATTGTCTGTACTGCTTAATGTCCAAACACATCTAATGTAGTGACACATACATAGTATACATATCACATAAGTTTTTGTTAAAAATATTATTGACTGGTGACCTTATGTTGGCTTGGCATGAACCTTCTATCACAAGTATCTGGAGCACAAGAGAAAGGCAGATGTCTGAATCTGAAAGAAAAGTCTATCACTATAAACAATCCCAGTTCTGCATTTTGGAAGTGCTATATATCTAGAAGGTATGAATACGTTTAATATACTATGAGATTAATGACAATCAATTGTCATAACTATATGAAAAGTTTTGTTGCTTAATTTAGTTTTGTACCAGAGCATCTTTAAATCACAAAACCTTACTGTCTTATTTCTAGAAAACTTAACCTTTTGATGATGACCATGTAAACGTATCACAATAATATGTTTTCAGCAACATTTTTGCATATCTCCCATAAAGCCATGGAGATCATTGGGGCTTTCTATTAATGAACAGGACTGGATAATTGTTTCTAGGCAACTGCTTCCTTATTCATCAACTGGAATACTATCTAATAGTTTTTCTCCATCCTAAAGGATTTCTATTTCATTATCTTCACAAATTTTAATGACTTATGAGACAACAATCACAACACTCAACACATTATTTTTGAAAACCTGAGAGACTCTCAAATCATTATGCATAAATAATAATATGCATTACATTTATACAAACAATTTAACATTATTTTGACCACCTAGCAACCCAGGTGAATACATGTTTTTTAAATCTATAAGCTAAATTATGAACAAATGTTTCAAAAATCCAAAAGTGCAAAAAGAAAGGAAAAAATTGAGCTCAAATAAAAACAACTGTTTACACATTGGACAAACAGACAAACAAACACACATATACCATTGACTTACAAAATCAGAGGGCACTCAAATGTATTCTTGGCCAAATTGAATTACAGTAACTTTTACAATTTTAGAAGTTAGTAATTATAAATAGACTAGTCTGAAATTTTTTGTATATCAATTATCAGAGATCTTTCACAAGAATAATTTGGAACAAAAACCTTTTATGTATGATCATTTTTTTGTATTTTATTTTGTTTTAAGAATATTGGCAACTTTCATTTGAAGGGGCAGGTAGAGGCTGTGCTGCTCCTATAGGTGTGTGTAACAGCAATTTTGAGCAAAATGTCCCTTTCCCCCATGGATGAAATAAGTAACTTTGTTTGTTCCAGTTTGTTTAGGCTGTGGATGAATAGCCTGCATGATAGCTGCTGGCAAAGCAGCCCCCTGAACATGTGAGTGGACAGTGTTTACAAATTTGAATAATCTCAGACAGTGTGGCCCATATTTGTGGTTTTATATGCCTCCTTCCACCATTTATTTGTATTTTCAAAGGTGAATTGTTGAACAATTAACTTGCCAGGCTCTGTGTTATTGATAATTCTCCCACTGGTCTGCAATAAATGTGCCACAAAATCCTGAAAAGTTTTATCAGGATCTTGGAAAATGAAAGTCAGATCAAGGGATGTCTCACCCTTTGAAGGAAGTTCCCTCCACGCCCTTGTGGCAGCTATTTTAATTTGTGCATATGCTTGTAAATTAAAAGTAAGTTGATTATTTGTAGTGAAAAATGCACCCTCTCTGGTTAACATGTCTTCTGTAATAACCACATTGTGGGCAGCATTGCAAGTGGATTAACCCATGCATAAATCAAAAAAGTTTCCCTTCCACAGTAAATAATCTCCTGGACTTGAACATGCATTAGCTATTCCTTTACAATCACTTGAGGCCATTGCCTTTTGTCCTATGAGCTGTATAAAATCCAAGGTAAAAGGGGCTATAGGACCATAGATAATGATTGCTTGTTTTAGTTGTTCTATGGTCTTAAAGTCTATAGTTTCATGAAGACATAAAACTTGTCCCAGATTATTGGGATTTTGGACCTCAGCAACAGGGTAAACATGTTTAAAACCCTGCTAGAGATTCTCCCACCCACCTGGCTTCTTTTAGGGACAATTTCAAGGGAGAGAGAAAGAATAACTACAAAAGGTGGAAATCTCAGCCTGTGTTGTAGCAAGATTTTTCTGAACTGAGAAAGCAGAAGTAGCTGCTTGTGGCACAGTTAATGTTGGTTTTACCGTGGGCTGCTGTGAAACACTCCTCTAGTGGAGAAAGGTCTTATTTACTCCGCACAGCTCCTTCCTTATCTGATTGAGTGAGGCTAGAGCGCTCAAGGTCTTTGCGGGACATGTTGCTCCACTATCGTATTTTGCCCAGGGCTTAGTTTCAAGATAGTGCTGTGAGCCAAATCCTCTGTGGTTGTCTCAACAGACGTTTGGTCATCGACACACTCCCTGATCAAGGTCCACAAAGAAAAGATAAATGTAGGAATCAATACAGCAAGCATTTCTATATACATCTTGATTCTCGAAAACTTGTTTGCCCCATATTTTACACCTGATGATGGGATCAAATTGATGATATCAACACATCTCTCTTCCTGTTGGGCACACAACTAAAGGTGTTCTTTCACCTGCTAAACAACGAGTTTCCTTGTATCCCAGGTCCTTGTCCAGGAGCCAAAATGCCATGTTTAGCAAAGCTCTTGAAATTCCCAGTGGAGGTGGGTGCGGCACAAGATGGTGGTGAATGAAGGAACAAGGACAAGAGTCAGAATGCAAAAAGCTGTGATCAGGTAGAGCCCCTTCTCCGGATGGGAGAAACAGAACTGCCCAACCACAGCAGTGCATTTATTTGTACAATCAGCAAGAGGTTGATAAGAGGTGAAGCCCCTCGCCTGTGTCTTGGTCAGGCACGCCACGTTCTCTAGACTGGGCTTGCTGTAGCCTCACATGTGTGATCACTCTCCCAGCTCAGCTGCTCCCCACAAGGCAGGTGTGAAAATGTGTTCCCGGGAGCAGGATGGGGTGTGGTCTCTCTGGGATATGAACTGTGTGGTGGGAAGGCAGGGAATAAATGTCAAAAGAGGACCTGTACTAGCTGGAAGTAGTGTAAAGGGTGGAAGTTCTAGAAAAGACCAAAAGCACTTACAAAAGCCTCCGGGAAGAAATATTGGATTAGCAATCATTTCAGCCTTGTACTTGATTTCAGGTCTGAACCTTCTAGTAAGTAGTTTGCGCAAGAGAGTTCCAAACTTAGGGATAGAGATCAATAAGAAAATACGATTCTCTTTCTAGAAATATACTTTATAGTTTATTTGCTGGGACACATTTTTATATGGAACTCATGGCATGTTATTTTTAATATTTGAAAATACTTAACAAAGAATCAAAATAGGATTTTTACTTTGTAATTAAGAAATGCCACTCCCTCCAACTCTATTAGAAAGCCAAAAAACTTCAATTACACAAATTTAATGAAACCACAGTTCACATTTACAACTAAGCATTTGCAAATGTGACCAAATTTTCACCTTCTGTGATTCCTCTAGCTCTACTAAGAAGCTACTAGGAAGTATGCCTATCATGAAAATTGCTCAATTTTCAAAATGATCATAGCATCATAATGGGAGTGTTGGTAGGTAAATGCCTACAATGACATAAAGATGTCTCGCGGCCTTAAATGGGGTAGAATGAAGTCAGAAATCACTTTTAATGGCCTCTAAAATATCTGTTTACAACTCAGAATATCAAACAAATTAAAAGGGGGACAGCTATTATAAAATATAGAAGCTTATAGTATGATGATTTGATAAATGAGTTAGGTGATTGTCTCGGTTAAAATCCTACATGCATCATTTATGAGCTATGTGATTTTGGGCAAGTTATTTAAACTCTCTGTGCATGAGTTTCTATAAAATACAAAAATAGTACTTAACAGATAGGATTGTTATGAGTGTGCTGAGCATCCTCTCTTGGCTCCTTTATTTCCAGCTCAACATTTCTTTATCCTTTATCTCTACCATGGGAGGCTGGTCCACACACGTGTCATCCATGGCTTGTTTTCTTTCTGGCTTTCTGTCTGGTGTGGCTGACCAGACACACTGGCAGGAGAGCTAGAGGCAGGAGGAAAGCAGGGTTGAAGGGGTCTTCAGTGCCCCTGCCCACTCCCCGCCAGGTTGTCAGAGATCATCTGCAGTCCATGTTTCTGCCGAGCAGCCTCAGGAAAAAGCTTTGCCTGGGTATCTCCCCTCACTTTCTCAGCACTCCTACAGGCAGGCTCAGGCGGCAGTGCTCCCTGCTGCTGTGCTCCAGGGTGTTGCTTAACCTCCTACTGCATTTTCCTCTACCACATTTTCCAAGTCCCACTCATACCTTTGTAAATATTCCTCCTATTCAATTCACTTCAATTTATCCAATTTGAGCATGCCATCTGTTTCCTGCCAGGAGTTTCTGTTTCTAAAGCACTTAGAATAATAGCTGGCACATGGTAAGCACTATATAAGTATTTGATAAACAAATAAAGTAAATGAGGTTTAGAAACTTTTTGTAGTCAACATTAAGCATATCTTGGTATATTCTGTGAAGCAAAGCAAAAATTTTCAGAACTATTTTCCCAAACAAAAGTTCCCTTCACTAGACTTTATTATATGGAATAACATCATTCTATTTTCAATAGAATGCAATGTCCTGGCTTTAAGACCCTGTTAAATAAAATATTATTAAAGTTGTTTTTATTTGATATTAGCCTTTAGGGAATTCATATAATTATACTCTACTCGTTACAATAATCACATATAGTTATTTTCCCTTTTTAATATTTTGTTGCTATTCTTTCTGTGTATACCTTTTAGTACATGTATAGTATTGTTCATTTTGGTTTTTTAAAACAATTTTGAACATTAACACCTATATTTTTTACTTAGCTGGTCAAATAGGATGAGATTTCATGGATGTTTCTGAAATTTACAATGTATTGGATAAAAACCATTGAACCTTGCTCTCTTGGTTACTTTTTTCTTGTTGCTGAGACAAAATACCCAACACCCAAAATGAAGAAAGGAAAGGTTTATTCAGCTTACAGTGTGTGGAGGTTTCAGTCCATACTTGGCTGGTTCAGAGGCAGAGTGGCACATGGCAGAGGGCAAACTGTTCATGGTGGCAGCACACAGCAAAAACAACCAGCAAAAGGGAGGAACCACTGCAAGCAGCCTCTTTCCTTCCCTTACACTGTAAACAGGCTACCCCCACCCAGGGGACGTGTAGCACTCACACAATCTCCATGCCCTCCTCTTCCACAGGCTCAGGATGTTTACAAAGTAAGCACCCCAGCTTCCTCCTGAATCACTCAGCTAAATCTCTAGATTCCCCAAGTTGACACAATGTATCAACCATAACACTTGTTTTTTCAATGAAGGATGAGATTTTGCACATTAGATTCTACCTTCCCCTCTCTCATATGACTCTAAGGTTCTGAGACTTCTCCTTACCCGTGTTTCATTCCAGCATATTTACTTTTGTGTACTGTTATTTTTTCAATCACTTAAACCAGAAAGCAGCAAGAACCTTTTAAATTTGAGCTCTCATGTGCTTTCTTTCAATTTCACAAGTAGTTACCTCAGGTTTATTTTGGTAGTAACAACTTAATTTACAGTTTTAACATTCTAATTAAAAAAAAATTCTAATTCACTGTTTAATATTCTGTCCTAAAGTAAGAGGTAAGAAAGAAACAGTCTACGACTTTGTGGATTCAGACTATCCTTTCTTTTACAACATGGAGAATGACAGTTTGCCTACATGGACGTCTAAGGTCTTCAAGTCCCTGCCATAAGATTCTATAGATATCATTTCAGTAACTTCTGATAATTGCGACAGTATAGAAATATGGGGATAATCTAGTTTTTAACATTTTGAAATTAAGCCTTGTTGCTGGCTAAAAGACCTTCACAAAAAAATCAATGATGTATTTCTATTTCAGCCACAAATATTTTGAACATATCAATTTACTTTTTATTTTTTTGTGTTTTTTTGGTGGTACCGGTGATTGAACTCAGGAGTTTGTGCTTTCCAGGCAGGTGCTTATTCCAATGAGCTATATCTCCAGCCCCTCAATTTACTTTAAATGACTATTTTATAAAAAAGAAACTAAATATATAAGATATACAGGAATATGTTTACCAAAAATTACCTTAGTAGGATAGGAAAATGTTAAGACTCTCAGAAGAAAAAAGGAAAACATTATTATTATCTCATGGAGAAGAAGAATTTCTTCGGTGAGATTAAAAACACACAAACTACATAGAAAAATGATAAATATGACTACATTAAAACTTTTTCACATCAAACCATCATTTAAAATGGAAAAAAGCCAAGACTGGGAGAATGTATTTGCAAAATCAAAATGTTTAACTGACAAGGAACATTAGATAGCAAAAAGATAACAATTCCACAGAAAAATGCACAAAAGACAGGAACAGGTTTGTTATAGGAAAAGGGAACAGAGAAGCCTAACAAATGAATGGAGAGATGGTTCACTGAACTAGAATCAAGGAAGACTAAAATAAGATCACATGGAAACCATTTTATACTAACTGGGTTGTCCAAAAAAAGTAAAAGTTCTGAGGACACAAAGTGTTGGTAAGGATGGGAAACAGTAGATGGGAAACATAAAACATTGGCAGGTGTTTATGTTAATGCAATCACCTTGGACAGCCATGACCTCCTGCGCACTAATATTTCCACTTCTAGAGCAGTGATTCTCTAACTTGGCTGTGTAGCAGAATCTCCTGGAGCAACGGTTCACTGAAACAGAGATTGTTGTCTCCACCCTGGAGTTTCTGATTCCGAGGGTCTATGGTAGAGTCAAGAGTTTGTAGCGCCAACAAGATTTTAAGTAATATTGAGGCTGCTAGTGGGTGACCACACTTGAAGAACTACTATCCCAGGGAAACTGTTCCTACACGCATGTGAATTTATGTACAAGAAAATTCATAACAGCATTTTCTGAGGAGTAACAGAAATTGTAACTCACATATTCATGGAAGGAAGAAGGAAAAATAAACCGATATAGAAATCAAACATTGTGGACTTCCGGGAAGATGGCGACCGGGTGAGTGGCAGAGGGAATCTCTCCCAGAGACCGACCCTTTGCACGTGGCTGCCCGGTTCGTGGATGCAAAATTACAACTGATCGGGCTGCTCTCCGCAGCCTGAGCATTAAAGGGCCGGCTGACAAGCCAAGTGGCGAGAAGTGGGGGGAGCCTGAGAGCTGGGAGCCCGAGGGATCGGTGCTGCGCTTGGGCCGCAGTTTGGCTCAAATCGCGTACAGCCAAGAGAGCGAGTGCAGAGGGAAGGACACCTTCAGCTCCTGAACCCGACCGGATCAGAGGCAGCTGTAACCAGGATTTGTTGGAGGCAGCGGAGCAGAGGAAACTCAGAGAACGTGCTACTGGGACAGACTGCGCCAATCTGGGCAGCGTTCCGGGATCCCGCTCAGAACCCCACCCCTGCAGACGGAGCCGCGTGAACTGAAGCAGCTGCGATCGGCGGGATTTCTGAGTAGGGAAAAAGCTCCATCCAGAGAGATAAATCTGAACGGCATTCCTGTCTGCACGATCCCAGGGTGAGTTAAGTGGGCGCTTTAACCGGTTTTTCCTGAATCGGGAAGAAGCTCTGCCCAGCGAGTGACATCAAAACAGCTTTAAGCACTGCGGAATCTCCTGGGTGGGAAGAGCTAGCTAGGCGCCCCTAGGGGATTTGTGAGGGGGGAAGGAGCTCCACCCAGGGAGGAACACCTGAGTGGCCTGTCTGCAAGACTCCTAGGGCGGTGAGCTGTTTATACGCCCCAGGCAGGTCTTGGGGTAGGGAGTAGAAGCGGAATTCTCAGTAGACAGCTTAAGGGACATTCTCCCAAAGAGAAGGAATCATTGGAGCAGCCTCTGCAGCAGACCTTTGCCTGCTGAACTGCCTGGGGAATTTATAGCTCCACATTTGGAATCTGATACCCAAAAATGGGAAAACAGAGTAACAAAACGCAGTCTCAAAACTCAACCCCACCCAGAACAAGTTTTGAATGTGAAGATACAGGGGAACCAGGAAGCCACATAGCTTCAAGTTATGAAACGAATGCATCTGAAATGAAACAACTCCAACAGGCCATGAAAGAGCTTAAAGCAGAAATAACCCACATACCCGCAATGATTTCTCAGACAAAAAACTAGCTGAAAACAATGATGGAAGAAATGTTCCATTCACATAGACAAGAAATAGACAAAAGTCTAGAAGAAAATAGGAAACAAATGGAAACGTTACAAGAGAAATTTAGGAATGAATTACCAATAATAAAACAGGTCCAAAGAGAATGCCAGGATTTGAAAACTAACACTGAAAGCATGAAAAACCGTTTAAATGAAACCGAAGATAGAATTTCAGAACTTGAAGACAGTATGGCACCTTATGAGCATGAAAGGAAGAATCTCATGATATCATCAAAGACACAAGAAAAGTCAATCCAACAGCTTCAAGATGAGGCAAAACGTAAAAATATTCGAATTATAGGAGTCTGTGAAACAGCAGGAGATCTTACAAACAATATAAAAGGAACATTTGATGAAATAATACCAGAAAATTTCCCAAACAAGGTAAAAGATACTGAAATTCAGTTAAGCGAGGCATATAGAACCCCAATGATCCATAACCCAAAGAAAAACATGCACAGGCATATAATAGTCAAGATCCCAGATATCCAGCAAAAGAACACAATATTAAAAGCTGCTAGAGAAATGAAACAGATCACCTATAAAGGAAAGCCCATCAAAATCACAGCAGATTTCTCAACGGAAACCATGAAAGCAAGAAGAACTTGGAGCGAGATACTACAAATTCTGAGACAAAACAACTTCCAACCCAGACTGATGTATCCTGCAAAATTATCCATCAAATTCAATGGAGAAATAAAATATTTCCACGACAAAGAACAACTGAAGAACTTCATGAGTGCCAAACCAGCATTGGAGAAAGCACTAAAAGATATTCTAGACAGAGAAAAAAGAGACCACAATCCCAAGAACAGCTATAGAAATAACTACCTAAACAGAACAAATAATTAAACAGTCAGCAAAAGAAGGAAAACTTCAAGTAAATAACATCACTAGCATAAGCCAACATATAACCATGATAACCATTAATGTAAATGGCCTCAACTCAAAAGTCAAAAGGAAAAGATTGGAAGACTGGATTAAGAAACACAATCCAACGATATGCTGTATACAGGAAACACATTGTACTCAAAAAGAAATCCATAGGTTGAAAGTTAAAGGTTGGAAAACAATTCTCCATGCAACAGGCCCCCAGAAAAAAGCAGGGGTAGCTATTATGTTTGCAAACAATGTAAACTTCAAAGCAAAAACAATCAAAAGAGATAAAGAAGGCCACTACATACT
>PVLD010029128.1:0-18475 GCA_004027595.1 Dinomys branickii | reverse complement strand
TTGTCCCAGTAGCGCGTTCTCTGTCGGGTTCAGGAGCTGAAGCCGTTCTTCCCTCCACACTCGCTCTCTTGGCTGGTCGTCTTCTTCCCGGAAGTCCTTATTTCTGTCTTCATATTGCTATATTTCATTGTTTGGGTGGTAATCCTCTGGGAGGTTCTCTCTCTGCTGCCTACCCGGTCGCCATCTTCCCGGAAGTCGACAATGGTGTGTTAAAGTTCCCTATTATGATTTTGTTGCTGCTTATTTAATTTTTCATGTCTGTTAAAATTTGTCTTATATAATTGGGTGCTCCTATATTTGGTGTGTAGATACTTATGATTATTATCTCTTCCTCTTGAAGTTTTCCCCTAACAAGTATGTAATGAACTTCTTCATCTCATTTGATTGTTCTTGGCTTGAAGTTCATGTTGTCTGCAAATAGAATAGCTACAACCACTTTTTTGGGGGTTCCTGTTGTGTGAAATATTCTTTTCCATCCTTTAATTTTCAGTCTATGAATTTTCTTCTGAATTAAATGTGTTTCTTGTATACAGTATATAGTTGGAGTTTGTTTCTTGATCCATTCTGCCAGTCTGCTTCTTTGATTGGTACATTGAGACCATTTACACTAATGGGTATAACTGATATGTATTGGCTTATCTTTGTCATGTTATTTTCCTTCTGTGGGATCCTCTTTTTTCCCTCTGTTTAATTGCTTTCTCTGCTTGGTGGTTCCTTTCTATTGCTGTTCTTGAAGTTGTGGTCTGTTTTATCTCTTTCCAGAATATCTTTTAGTACTCTTTGTAGAATTAGTTTGGTGCTCATGAATTTCTTCTGTTGTTCTTTATCATGGAAATACATTGTTTCTCCATTAAATTTGAAGGATAGTTTTGCAGGGTACTCACTCTGGGTTGGAAGTTGTTTTCTTTCAGTACCTGAAATACTTCACTCCAAGTTTCTTGATGGTTTATGTTGAGAAATCTGCCATGATTCTGCTGGGCTTTCCTTTATAGGTGATGTGTTTCTTTTCTTTAGCAGCTTTTAATATTCCGATCTTTTGTTGAGTTTCTGGGATCTTGATCACTATATGTCTGGGAGTGGCTTTATTTTGGTTATGGTTAATGGGAGTTCTATATGCTTCACTTACCTGTGTCTGATTCTGTTTCTATGCCTGCGCAATTCTCTGCTATTATTTCTGAAAAGTCTTTTTATGTCATTTGTGTTGACACCTATTGTTTCATTGATACCTATTAATCTACATTGTTTTTCTTTGTTTCATCTTGTGGTTGTTGAATTGTTATTTCCTGGTTCCTTGTTGTTTTTATGTTTATCAGTGGCAATGCTGTCTTCAAGGTCTGAAAGTCTATCTTCAGCTTCATTCAGGTGGTTTTGCCAGCTTTTAATGGAATTTTAAATTTTCTGGATATCTGCTTGAATCTGTTTCATACATTCTAGTTCTTTTATAAATTGTTCACTCAAGGTTTCCAAGAGTTGCCTATGCTCCTCTATTTTCTTATCAATTTCTTCTTTAGTTATGCTGAACAATTCTTTCATTATTATTGTCATTTATTTTTTTACCTGAGAGATTATTTCTGATCTGATTTCTTTTATGGCCTGATGGAATTGTTTCTTTACTTCCATTGCTATCATTTCAGAAATTTCAGGTGTATGACTTCCAGGCTCTTCTGTGTTGATATCTCCTGGACTTGTTCTGGGTGAGGTCTGAGATTACATTTTGCTCCTTGTTTTGTCACTTTTGAAGACCCAGAGGTTCCCTGGAACTCAGCCGCACTCCCACACAATTGTGGGGAGTGGTAGGGTGAGGGTCCAAAGATCTCCAGTGCTCACTGTGGCTCCTGTGCTGGTGTGTGGTGGAAAGACGGGGTCCCAGATGCTCATGTAACTTTTTTGTCTTCAGTTGGCCCCCAGGCTGGTAGGGGAGGCTCACTGGAGTTCTTGACACTGTCTGGGGTTCAACCCGCCTTCCACATGGATCGGTGAGGATGCAGGTCATGGTCACTGAGGCTGCAGATATTGCCCAAGACCCAGCCTGGTTCCCACACCAGCAGGGGAGGGGTGAGGCTGGAGTCCCCAAGTCTGCTAACTCTGTCCAGATTTCACCTGGGTTCCCACGGGGGTGCAGGTCAATGGGAGTAGCTATTGATGCCCCATAAGGTGTCCAGGGCTCCATCTGCCTCACACACTAGTGGGGGAGGTATGGGCCTGACTCACCAGGGTTTCTGAAGATGTCCAGGGTTCAGCTCAACACTTGTAGGGGTCAGGGGGTGCAGAGGCCCCAGTAGGTGCCTGGGGCTCTGCTTGCCTTCACACTGGTCTGGGAGGTGCAGAGGTGGCTCAGTGGGTTTCCTGAAGCTGTCTGGGGTTCAGCCCGGTGCCTGCAGTCTCACTAGGTGTGCAGGGAGTGACCACCGAGGCTTCAGAAGGTGACTGTGACTCCCCCTGCCCCACACACTGGTTGGGTGGCACAGGAGTGGATCACCAGGGTTCCTGAAGATGTCTGGGGTTCAGCCAGTGTCTGTAGTCACATTAGGGGTGTGCGGAGTCTATTTTAATAGATTTCAGTTCTTTGGTGAAATTCTCCACCTTGCTGTCTGTTTTCTTGAAATCTGTTAATGTTAATGACAGTGAAAGTCCAAGTCTCTGAATTCAACATAACTCTGGTCATTTGGAGGTAATGTTTCCATTGTTTTTCCGTCTCTTGATATATCCTATCTCTTGCTATTTTTCCTAATTTCATTTACTGAATGGTATAAATTCACATACTTCCATACACAGGAAAAAATGTGAGGGTTCTGACTAATGTTCTCTCTCTGCCTGTAGGACTTTCTTTACTGTCTGATATGGAGGTAGGATAGAAGCAGATCACTTTTATTCAAATGCAGATTGAACTGATTATAGGTGTTTCATGACTTATGATGGATTATATCCTAAAATTCCATCATAAATTCCAGCCCACCTAACGTCCTAGCTTAGCAACACCAGCACATGGTGGAGTATTAGTTGCTCCTCTTTTTGACTGTGTCAGTGACTGACAGCTGCAGCCAATACCACTATTCAGAATTACAATTGAATACCATACCACAGCACTAGCCAAGGAAAAGATCAAAATTTAAAATTGCAAGTATCTTTTCTATGAAGGATGTATCGCTTTAAAACTACTGCAAAGTGGGAAATGGTGTGTCAAGCCATCACAAGGCAGGGACGCTCTGAGTAGTCTAGTTTTCAGCTCTTGGAGAGTCCGGTTTGTTTCTCGGTTTTCCCTACTTCTCCAATAGAGTCCTCCAGGGATTTTCAGTGAAAACAAGAGTGTATTTCAGGACCTCTCCACTTTGTCAATTTTAATTCCTTAACATCATAAAGATGCTAATACCTCAGTTTAGTCTCTTTGCCTTTTGTAAGCACTTTTTATCTTAGTTTCCCTGCATATTTTGCCTTCTGTGTCTGAGTCAGAGAAGAGCGCAACATGACTGGGACTATTTGGTTGAGTTGTCTTCACTTTCCTTCGCTCCAGGATCTTGATATTTCAGGTTCCGACTACTTTGGTAGGCTTATGTGTCTTAATTTCTTTCTCATTCCTCATGTAAGATCGTCAGCTTTTGGATTTGGGGTCCACCCTAAATCAAGGATAATCTCATCTTGAGACCTTCACCTTAATTCCACGTGCAAGGACCCTATTTCCAAATAAGGTCACATTCACAAGTACTGGGTCTTAGGATTAGATATGTATTTTGGAGAGACAATATTCAATCCATTAAACTAATCGAGAAGTTGAGAAAATGAAAGAACTTTTATGTCAACAAAGCTTGGCATCTTGGACTTAATTGGAGGAACATGGTATGAGCCTAAGAACCACATCCTCCCTGGATTGACCACAGAAACTTGAATGCTTCTGATAGGAAATGTGCTGAACCATTACTTCCGACTGAGTTTAAGGAGCTCCCTTAGCTTAGTTTAGGGAGTCTGATCTCATGTCAGCTGGAAAGATTCTAAGGAGTCATCTTGGTCTACACTAGTCTAGAGCTATGCAGACATTTACTCCAAGAATTAAAGGCACTGCAAGTTCCAGGCCATAGCTGGATGGCAAAGCACAACCTTCTCCTCTCTCTTTCAGGAATATGTACTTCACTGTTATGGGTTGATTGTGTCAGACCTCCCAAATACAAGTATTCAGGTCCTAGCTCCCAGTACTTTATTGGAGATAAAGTGAGCTTATTCGGAGATACTCTTTACAGAGGTGGTCAGATTAAAAGGGGGCCTTCAGGGTAGCTGTAATACAACATGACCGGCAACTTTACAAAAAGGCAAGATTTGGAGACCATCGTGCACAGGAGAAAGTCATGTGAAAATAAGGCAAAGATCTGAGCGATGCTTCTACAAGTTAGCTAACCATCAGAAGGCACAGGTGAGGCGTGGGATGGATTTCCTTTCATGGCCCTAGGAGGAGCCAACCCCACTGACATCTGAATCCCAGGCCTCTTCCTCCATAGCTGTATTAGTCACATTTCATTCGTTGGACAAATACCTGGCACCTGCAATGTAAGTGAGGAGAGGGTTATTTTGGCTTATTGTTCCAGAGGGCCCAGTGCATGGCTGGCTGGCTCCAAGGAAGAAATGACATGGTGAGTGGGTGAGGTGCAGGAAAGCTGCTTAACCCACTGTAGCCAGGCAGCAGAAAGAGGATGGAGCCAGGGATAAGAGCCTGCAGTTCCCAGCCACAACCAGAGGCCCACCTCTTCTAGCCAGCCTCTGCCTCCTCACAGCACGCTTAGCGGTGACCTCATCCACAGATGAATCTGCTGGTGAGTGTAGCGGATCTAATCACCTTCCAAAAGCCCCAGCTCTGAACACGTAAGACACTGGGGTGGCATTTGTGATCCAAACCATAACAACTTTGAGACAATGATTTTTTCTATTTGATGCACTCTAACTCATGTATTAAAAGAAGCCAGTACACCTACCTTCCTCTTTGCTAACTCTAGGGGTAACCATTTCCTCCCCTCTGTAATGTTCAGAAATGTGGCCACTTAGGCAGGGATGTGCTTCTTTTCTCTGTGCATCATTTAGTCATTTGGACTTATTTTCTGTTATGGCAACCTGTTATTGTTGACACAGGGAACTTTCCAGGTGCTGTTGTGCCCGCTGTCACTTGAGCAGATAGTTCTCACATCTCTCCAGCAATGAAGGAAGTAGGGGAGCATCTACTGAGGCAAATTCACACAGAATCTATATTCTGGAGGTTAACAAATTACATCAGGTTAGAGATGATGGAATTTTTCACACAGTTCATGGCATAAATCGTATTTCTGGAAAATTTGCTGGGATCACTCTCATTACCACTACTTCATCTGCATGTGAAAGACAAGCAATTAAAATAATCAAAATTCTGCCATATTATTTGTTGAGAGTCAGATCTAGGCAAGTCTTGTAGTGGTTCATCGTTGTGTCTGGAGTAAGCTTAATTTTTTCTCTATATTATTTAGCAAGAAGAAAGGACGAGATGGATGAAAGTAGTCCACTTTCAAAACTTAATGGTCCTTAAGAATAGTGAAAAATATAAAAAATAAATATCATACATAATAAGCAAAAGACTTCATAATTGGTAAAATAAAATATTAAATAATGATAAATTAGTGCTTCTTCACTAGTAACTTGGGTCTGAGGACAGAATTTTCATGGATCCCTGTGGCGTCTCCGAGCTTCTAAGGTACCAATGTGCTGATTGTTCTTGAGACAGACTGCCTGAGGGAGGAAGGAGCAGACTTTTAGCCAGACAAGCTTCCTAGCCCATGTTTCCTCCATCTTGAGCCCAGGCCTTGCAGAAGTGGCAGTGGGAAGTACAGAGACAGTGGTTGCTGGCCAATTTGTTTTGTTTTTGCAGTACTAGGGATTGAACCCAGTGCACTGAGGCATATCCCCAGTCTTTTTTCATTTTGACAAAAGGCCTCCCTAAGTCCCTAAGTTGTCCAGGCTGGGCTCTAACCTCCAGTCCTCTTGCTTCAGCCTCCCAAACTGCTGTGGTTACAGGTGTGCACCAAGATTTCCACCTGTCAGCCTTACATTTTAGCAGGGATTTCCTCCCTCCATGTAGTCACTTTTGAAAAGATGCCTGAAATGTTCACCTTGAAATGTGGGGGCAGGGCAGAGTCACCGAGCAAGGTTTCAAGTTACTCATTTTGACAGAGGAATGTATATTTTTCCGCTTTAATCAGCTCTTTGAAATTTCAAGCTCCTGGTGACACTAACACAGATATACCTTATTTCACATGTTCAGTGAGTTCTTTCAAGTCCTGACAAGGCCTATCATCTGCTAATGTACATGTTTTCCCTGTGGTAAGCAGTCGGGGTTGGAATCAACCATTGTTTCCTTTGTTTAGTGCTTAAGAAAAACCTGATCATGCCAGTTTCCTCTAATGTGGCTCAGCTGTACTAGGTACCTATTTCTAAGAGACCATGAGGAAATCCAGCAGGTGGAGTGCTAGAGGCGTTGTGTGGGCTCTACAGCTCAGACCTTCAAAAACCTGTGAACACTCACCAAGAAAACTTGTGAAAGTGATCGTGCCATCCCTGTGGGAAAGGAAGTGTGTCTATTCCCGAGAGCTGGGGAAATGTGAGGTGCTCAGTGCTCCCACAGGTGACAAGGTTGCCCCCTAGAGGTCTGAGGGGGCACAACCTTCACTGAAGGATGCCTGGTAAGTGGGTATCCAGTCAACCCAACACCATTCTGGGAAGCACAAGGTCAGCCCTCTGGCTTTCTCTTTCCAGTCCCTACTGCATAATGATGCCTTGTGAGTCTTCCACATTACTTCAATCTTTACATGTTCTTGGAATATCAGGTCTGCTTGTGTTGGTCTGGTGGCTAATAGTTCTCCATTAGTGGTAGCCATGATAAGTTTTCTCTCCTTGTCTCGGTTACTTTTTTTGTTGCTGTTGGGACAGAATACTCAACACCCAAAATTAAAGAAGGAAAGGTTTATTTAGTTCACAGTTAATGGAGGTTTTAGTTCATACTCAGCTGGCTCCAAGACAGAGTGGCACATGGCAGAGGGCAACTGTTCATGGTGGTGGAAAACAGCAAAAGTAGCAAGAGCAAAAGCGGGGTGGTGGCAGAAAATAGCCTTTTATTCTCCTTTATATTGTATGTAAGCTGCTGGCCTCAGGTGGGTGTAGCATGCACACTCATAATCTCAACATTGGACCATGAATCAATCAAAAACTCCAGAAGTCTGCCCCATGACTGTATGAGGTTTTTCAGGGAAATCTAGACACAAACCATAACATTTTGTCCCTGTCCCCTCAAGACTCATGTACATTTCTTTATATAAAAGGTATTAAGTCCATATCTAAGAGTTGTCAAAGTCCTAACAGTTTTAACATTGTTGAAAAGTCCAAGTCCCCAGTCTTCTCTGACATTTAAGGCAAATTCTTAGCTGTGAGTCTCTATACACCTGAAAAGTTAAACATTTTTAACATTTAATTGCACAAGATAAACATTATTGTTTTAAAATGTACAAACAGAGGGGCATAGAGCATTGGGACCAAAGCAAGTCCCAAATCCAGCAGCGCTAAAATGAAGTCCTCTAGTTTCATGTGGAACATGCAAAGCAATCTGTGATAAGTTGTGAGCTTTGAAGGCCTTGTGTGGCTCCACCCCTATGGCACTTACCTTGGTTGCATCTCTCATGGTTTCTCCCTTGGACCTGTTGTGTTCCCTCCTTATAGCTTTTTTTTTTAAAGACAATCTACATTCTTGGCTTTTTTAAACTTTTGGCATCTTCAGTGTACTTTTGGCTTTACAATTACAGATTTACATTCTGCCCTCTCAGGGGCACACTGTCTGGCCTCCCAGGCCTTTTGAAATTGAGGTGGAAGCCTTTTTAACCTCACAAGTCTTGTATTTTTTATGTACCTAAAGCCAGTACGATGTGGATAATGTCAAGGTTTGCTGCCAGCTGGAGCACTGGCCAGGCTTGTTTTTTTTCTTGGCTATAGGGGTCAAGTGCCTGGATCACTGGGCACTCTGAATCCAATTTTGAGGAACAAATTTCTTATATTGTCACCATTTTGGAGTGTGGTGTTGCCACCATTGCCATTCTGGAACATGATGTCCTGTGGCTTTTTTCCTCAAAGCAGTCTTTTATTTTTGTAGTTTCTTGGCTGCAAAGGGTGGAGACTTGTTTTTGTGATGTCCTCAGGCCATCTTTTATATTCTCTTGTTCCTTTTCAGCAATTAAGATTATTTTGCTCTACCTTTGCAGTCAACAACTTTACTGGAATTTTCTTTCTGGCCAAACTCACAACATTTTGAATCATTTTGTTGGGCTCCTTGCTCTTGATTTTTAACATAAATTTGGCTAAAAGTCCCCAACAATAGCCATGTCACAGTTTTAACATTTGACTGTCCTAAAATTTTTTGTCAGATTAATTAGTCTACTGCCCTTAGTCTCAGTCTTAGGCAAAGTCTTTGGACATGAGCAAAATGCAGACAAATTTTCTGTCAAGCCATAACATACATCATCTGGAGTCCAACAACCAATACAGTCCTTCTTCCCAGCAGAAATCTCCCAGACCTAGTCTTTACTAGCAGGATTTTATCAGCATTCTAGTCTTTTGTGCTCTGACCAGAATCTCCCATACAGAACAGCCTAAAGCATTCCAGCCCTACTCTTTCAGACAACATCTCCAAACCTTTCCAAACTCTTCTCACAAGCCATTCCCAAAGGCTCTTGAACCACATGGTCAAATGTACTCACAGCAATGATCCATTCCTGGTACAAAATTCTGTGTTGGTTACTTTTCTCTCATTGCTAGGACAAAATACCTGACAACCCAAATTAAGGAAGGCAAGGTTTATTTAGCTCACAGTGGAGGTTTCAGTACATATTCAGCTGGCTTCAAGGCAGAGTGGCACATAGCACAGGGCAACCATTTGTGGTGGAAGAAAACAGAAAAAACAGCAAGAGCAAAAAGGGAAGAGTGACAGAAAATAGCCTCTTTCTCTCCCTTATATTGTATGTAAACTACCTGCCCTGAGTAGGCTTTGGGGGGACATCTAGGCACAAACCGAAACATTTATGTGTTCCTTTTCATTGCTAGGACAAAGTACTTGATATAAACAATTTGAGAGGGGGAATGGTTTACTTTGGCCTACAGATTCAGAGGGCTCAGTCCATGGCTGGCCAGCCATATTGCTTTTAGGACTTTGGAGAGGCAGAAATGTTATGGCAGAAGGAGCAGCAGGGGAGAGCTTCTCACCTTATGGCATCCAGGAAGCAGAGGGAGTTGGAAAGAGTCAGAGAGGAAGGGGCCAGGGACAAATCACACACTCCAAAAGCACAGCCCCAGTGACTTACACCCTACAACTGGGCTCAGTAGTGAATTCATCAGTGGATGTTGATGGACATCACTGATGGACACAGGTGAGTTAGTGCCCCATTGTCTCTTCTGAACACATGAGCCCGTTGGGGACATTTGAAAAAATCCAAACTACAACACCTCCCATCTTCCTCTAGGCTGGTACTCTCTCTACTCTCTGTTTCCCCTGGTGTGATGTTTGATATACAACATTCAACCTCCAAATCTCAGTGCCATAGCGATACCAAGACCAATTTTTTGCTCAGGCCAGGTCCTATGGAACTGAGTGACTCTTCAGAGATCCTTCCTATGTGTAGCCTCCCCCTTGAAGCTCTGCTGCCAGCACATGTGGCCTCTCTTCCTGCTACCCTAACTTTTACTTGAAGTGAAATTTCTGTTCCTAGCCCTTTGACCAGAGGCAGACCTTTGTGGTCTGGGAAACGCAATGAATGGGTGAACTTCCCAGTAGCTCATGAGAATGGCCTCTACTACTGGCCCCATTCGTATTTTATCTGGGTTCAAGTTAGTCATAGCTTTTTAGATCAATAGAAATTGTTGAATGGATCTGTTTCATATTTCCCCAACAGCTTCAACTTTTTTTTTACCTTCTATCACTTTCCTCCCTTTTCTTCCATTTTTCACCTGCTTTTCCAGGCTTTTCTGGATGCAGCTATTGCTTTGCACTCCAAGGGTGGTCTCTACTTTGGAGAGTCATATGATGAGTTCACCGAATCCACACTGGGTACCCAATCTCAAGCAGTGAGTCCACCCTTGAAAAACTTGTCTCATAAACCAGTGCTATGCACATCTGAATGTGTAGCAGTAGATGGATTGTCAACACACAAAACCCTGACTTTAAGTTTGAGAATAGAAATTTATTTTTTAAGCAGGTTCCAAGGTGAGATTAATGCTGCCCATTTGAAGGGTCATGGACTTGAAATTGAACCTGCATTAGGGGAACATACTGCCTGCATTTCCCTGGAATTCTTACTGTCTAGAAATTGACATTTTTTCTTACTGGCACAGCTGGGACCTTGTGGCGGAGAGAGGAATGGAAACTATATTTTGGCAGGAAGTGTGGGAACAGAGCTATTTGTTGCTTGGCTTGCAAGGCTGAGGGGTAAACCTCTGTAGTAAATTCTAACAGGTGTATGGGGGTGCTGGAAGCAGCTTCTTTCTTTGTCTTCTTGGACTGCCAACAACAGCAGCCCTTTGCCTACTGTGGGGCTTCCTTTGTCATTGGGAACACATCCACGGTGCAGATGAGAAAATATTCCCCTCAGCACACTTGTCAATGTCTCTGAGTATTTTGTTGCTTGAAATTTATTTTAAAAATAAAAGAAGGAAAATATATTAACAGACAGAAATCCATTTACAAAATAGCATAAGAAAAATACAGCAATACAGAGTTACAGACAAAGTAGTAGGAAATTATTAATGGTTGTTGTATTACATATGGAAAGTGGATTCTCAGGAGAATAAATAGAGACATGCAAGATTGATCAAATAATTAATCACTAACTATTCCTTTCAGTAAAGGCATAGAAGTAAGTAGTTCAACTATGTTAACTATCCTATATATACATACACATATAATTTCCCTTTATATTTGCATAGTTTCCCTTTCTTTCCTTTCTCTTTTTACCCACCCCAGTTATTCTTTACTTTTGAGCATGTTCCTTTCATTTCACAATGTCTGTCCTACCTCCTAATTTTTATTCACTCTTTCAGGTTCTTACACTAGTGAGACAATGCATTGCTTTCACATGGAGGTCTCATTTATTTCACTTATGAATATGGTCTCTAGTTGTGATCATTTACTTGTAAAAGCCTCGAGTTTATCTTTCTTCATAGCTGAATAATATTCCATTATATAGAAGTACCATGATATTTCATCCATTCCTCAGTGGATGGACATTTGGGTTGCTTCCACAATTTAGCAATTACAAATTGTTCTGCTATAAACATGGGTGCACATATATTGCTGTGACATAATGTTTTCAGATCTTTTCTCAAAATACACAGAAGGGGAAAGGTTGGGTTGAATGGGACCTCCAGACCTAGTTTGCTGAGGAATGTCCAAACTGATTTCCACAGTGGTTTCACCAGTCTGCATTCCCACCAGCAGTGGAGAAGCATTCTTTCATTTCTCCACAACCTTGCCAGCATTTGTTGTTGGTTGGTTTCTTAACGCTAGCCATTATTACTGGGGTGAGATGAAATCTCATTGTTGTTTTAATTTGCATTTGTTGAATGCTTAATGATGTTGAACATTTTCTCATGTATTTATTTACTATTTGTATTTCTTTATCTGAGAAGTGTGTGTTCATCTTAGATGCCCAATTCTGGATTGGGTCTTTGAATTTGCGGGGGAGCTAATATTTTTTAATTCTTTATATGTTCTACATAGAAGACCTTTGTCTGAGGGACAGTCAGCTAAAATTTTTTACCAGTTTGTTGTTTTTCTTTTTACTCTGCTGGTGATTTCTTTAGATGTGCAGAAACTTTTAGGAGGATGAGATCCCAGTTGTTGATTCTTTGAAGTATTTCCCATGCAGTTTGGTTTTTGTTCATGAACTCTCTGCCTACCCGTATGTCTTCAAGACTTTTACCTACTTTCTCTTCCAATAGATTTAGTATTTCTGTTTTAATGTTGAGATCTGTGATCCATTTTGACATGAGTTTGGTGCATGGTGATAGACTTGGGTCTATTTTCAGTCTTTTGCAAGTGGCAAGCCAATTTTTCCAGCACCATTTATTAAAGAGGCTATCTTTCTTTTTGTGAGTTTGTTTGGCCCCTTTGTCAAAGATTAGGGGGTTGAGTGTGTTTGTGGTCATGGTTGCATCTTCCAGTCTGTTCCATTGATCCTCTGGTCTGTTTTAGGGCCAGTACCAGGTTAATTTTATTACAGTAGCTTTGTAGTATAATTTCAGGTCAGGGATTGTGATTCTACCTGATTTGTCTTTGTTGCTCAGGATTTCTTTTGCTATTCTGGGTCTCTTCTGGTTCCAGATGAATTTAAGGAATGTTTTCTCTAGATCTGTGAGATATACCAACTGTAGTTTAATGGGAATTTCATTGAATATGTACAACAATTTTGGTAGTATGACCATTTTCACAATGTTGGTTCTTCCTATCCATGAGTAAGGAATATTTTTCCATTTATTGAAATTCTCTTCAATCTCTTTTTTTCAGAGTACTGTAGTTTTCATTGAATAGATCTTTTACTTCTTTTGTTAGATTGAATCCAAAATATTTCAATTTCTTGGATGCTATTGTAAAAGGTACGGTTTCCTTAATTTCTCTCTCAGTCTGATTGTTATTTGTACATAGGAATGCTACTGATTTTTGGGTGTTGACTTTGTATCCAGCTACATTGCTGAATTTGTCAATTAATTCAAGGAGTCTTCTTGTGGAGTTTTTGGGTTTTCCATGTAAAGCATCATGTCATCTGCAAATAGTGATAGTTTTACTTCTTCCTTTCCTATCTTTATTCCTTTTATGTCTCTCTCTTGTCTAATTGCTATGGCTAATGCTTCCAGAACTATGTTGAACAGGAGTGGTGACAGTGGACATCCTTGTCTTGTTCCTGACTTTAAAGTAAAAGCTTTCAGTTTTTGTCCATCATTTAGTATGAGGTTGGCTGTTGGTTTGTCACAGACGACTTTGATCAGGTTGTGGTAAAGACCATCAGTTCCTATTTTCTGCAGGGTTTTTATTGTGAATGCATGCTGGATTTTGTTGAAAGCTTTTTCTGCATCTATTGAGATGACCATGTGGTTTTTGTCTTTGGCTCTATTGATGTGGTGTATAACATTTATTGATTTGCGAATATTGAACCATCCCTGCATTTCTGGCATGAATCCTACTTGGTCATGGCGTATGAGTTTCTTGATGATTTACTGCATTCTATTTGCTAGTATTTTACTGAGTATTTTTGCATCTACATTCATTAGCGAGATTTGTCTGTAGTTCTATTTCTTGGCTGGAACTTCTCTGGTATCAGTATAATACTTGCCTTCAGAAATGAGTTAGGGAGAATTGCTTCCTTTTCAGTTTCATTGAAGAGGTTGAGGAGTGTTGGTGTTAAATCTTCTCTGAATTTCTTGTAAAATTCTGCTGTGCATCTATCATGATCTGTGCTTTTCTTTGTTGGTAAGTTTTTAATCATGTTTTCAATCTCATTAATTGATATTGGGTTGTTTGGGATTTTTATATCTTCTTGATTCAACTTTGGTAATTCGTACATTTCAAGGAATCTGTCCGTTTCTTCTGAGTTTTTCTTTTTCCTATCTGAGTAAAGATTTTCAAAGTAGGTATTAATGACCTTTTGAATTTCTGTAGGATCTGTAGTGATTTCACCCTTTTTATTCCTTATTGCATGAATATGAAAATGAGTTTTTTACTTTCTTTTTTGATAAGGTTGGCTAGGGGTTTATTAATTTTATTTATCCTTTCAAAGAACTAACTCTTTGATTCATTTATTTTTTGTAGGGTTTTCTTAATCTCAATTGTATTAATTTCTGCCCAGATCTTTATAATCTCCTCCCTTCTTTGGGCTTTGAGGTTGACTTGTTCTTCTTTTTCTAAAAGTTTGAGGTGCAGCATTAAACTATTTATTTGTTCTCTTTCTGTTTTCCTTATGTGAGTTTACCACTATAAATTTCCCTCTGAAGTCTGCATTTTTGCATCCCACAGATTGCAGTAAGTTGTACCTACATTTTTGTTTGTTTGTAAGTAGTTTTTAATTTTTTCCTTAATTTCTTCTGTGACCCATTGGTTGTTCTGGAGGTTGTTGTTCAATTTCCAAGTGCTCGTGAAGTTTTAGGAGTTCCTTTTGTCATTAATTTCCAGTTCCAATGCACTGTGGTCAGATAATATGCATAGGATAATTTTAATTCTTTTGCATTTAGGTAGGTATGCTCTGTGGGCTAGAATGTGGTCTATTTTAGGGAAAGTCCATGTGCAGCTGAGAAGAATGTGTATTCTGATGTTGTGGGGTGGAACATTCTGAATACATCTACTAAGGCTATTTGTTTGCAGGTTTGGTTCAGACCTGTTATTTCTTTGCTGATTTTTTGTCCAGTTGACCTATCTCTTTGTGTCAAGGAGTGTTGAGGTCCCTTATTACAATAGTGTTATTTACTACTGGGTTTTCATGTCTGTTTTGATTTGTCTTATATAGTTTGGTGCTCTGATATTGGGTGCATACATGTTTATGATTGTTATCTCTCCCTCTTGCAGTTTTCCTCTAACATGTATGTAGTGGCCTTCTTTATTTCTTTTGATTGTTCTCAGCTTGAAGTTTACATTGTCTGCAAACATAATAGTTACAACTGCTTTTTTCTGGGTTCTTATTGCTTAGAGAATTGTTTTCCATTCTTTAACTTTCAATCTGTGTATTTCCTTTTGAATAAAATGTGTCTCCTGTATGCAGCATACCAGTGGGTTTTGTTTCTTAATCCTCCCCACCAGTCTGTTTCTTTTGACTGGTGAATTGAGGCCATTTACTTTTATGGGTATAAGTTGTATTTGTTGGCTTATTGTTGTGTTATTTACTTGCTGTTGGCTTCTTACTTTTTCTACCTGTTTAATTGCTTGCTTTGCTTGAGGGTTCCTTTCGTTGTTCTAGAAATTGTGGTCATGTTCTTCTCTGTCTAGAATGTCTTTTAGTACTTTTTGTAAGGATGGTTTGGCACTCACGAAGTTCTTCAGTTGCTCCTTGTTGTGGAAATATTTTATTTCCTGTTAAACTTGAACGATAGCTTGGCAGGATACATCAGTCTTGGCTTTTGTGTCTTGGGACCTATAATACTTCACTCCAAGCTCTTCTTGATTGGTTGGTTTGTGTTGAGAAGTCTGCCATGATTCTGATGGGCTTTCCTTTATAGGTGATCTGTTTCTTTTCTCTAGCAGCTTTTAATATTCAGTTCTGGGATCTTGATTGTTATGTGTCTGGGTATAGTTTTATTGCGGTTATGACTAGTAGGAGTTCTACATGCCTCATTTATCTGTATTTCAGTTACTGTTTCCATGCTCGGGAAATTTTCTGCTATTATTTCTGCAAATATTCTTTTTATGTCATTTGTGTTGCCTCCTGCGGTTTTGTTGGCTCCTGTTAGTCTGATATTACTTCTTTTTGCCTCATTTGCAGCTGTTGAACTGATTTTTCCTCAATCCTTGTTGATTTTAAGAGATCCTTCTTTTCAAAATCAGTAGCTGCTATGCTGTCTTCAAGATCTGAAATTTTATCTTCAGCTTCATTGAAGTGATTTTGCAAGCTTTCAGTGGAAGTTTTGATTTCCTGGTAATCTCTTTGAGACTGTTTCATATGTTCTAATTCATTCCTATATTGCTCATATAACATTTGCATCTGTTGCTTATGTTCATCTTTTTTTTGTATATTTCTTCTCTAGATGTGGTGAGCAATTCTTTCATTATTATTGTCATTTAATTTTTTGCCTGAGAAATTATTTCCATTCTGATCTCTTCTATGGCCTGATGTACTTGTTTCTTTACTTCCATTGCAATCATTTCAGCAATTTCAGGTGTGTGTTTACCAAGTACTCCAATTTTGATGTCTCCTGGACTTGTTCTAAGTGGGGTGGAGTTCTGAGATTGCATTTTAGTCCTTTGTCTTGTCATGTTTGATGCTGGAGGTAGAACGCTCAGTCTCCCTCTACTCTGCCAGCTCAACAAAGTTCATTTGTGGCCCAGTTTTGCTGGTGGTCAGGCCTGCCCCTCCATGTCCACTGAGATGTGCTGCTTAGTTTGGGGGTCTTCCAATAGATGGTGAAGTGTACCTAGTTCTCTCAGGTCTCAAATGCAAACTGTGATGTCAGTTGATGGCAGACTGTCTGATCCAGTGTCCCCTTGCAGCTCAGGGCAAGTGTATGACCGAAGCAGGCTGCACTGGTGGCACAATCATGGATCAGTCATCCTGTGACCCCAGGCAGTTCAAGCATGTAGGCAGAACTCGACACAAATGGCAAGGTCAACAGTTTGTGAAGCACTTGATTCTGTGTCTCCAGGCAGCTCAGGGTGTGCACAGGAGCCTGATGTGCACTGTGCTGGTGGTGATCAGGGACTGCCTGTGTCTGTTACCTTCAGAGGGTCAGGGTGCAAGTAAAGACCAGATGCAAACTGTGATGATAGAAGTTTGTGCACCCCCTGCCCTGGTACCTCTGGAAGACCAGGGCACATGCAAGGAGGGCCCAAATGTGAACTCAGGTGTTAGCAGCTCCTGGGCCTTCTGAGCGAGGGCCTCCTGTCTGCACAGGGCACATGGAGGGCAGAGACTCAGACTGTAATGGTGGCGGGGTTGTGGGTCACATGCTCTGCCCCCAGGAAGTAGATGAGAAGTAACTGGTTCTCTGGGCGTTCAGCTGTGAATTATAGTGTCAGAGGGTCGTGGACTGCCTGATTCTGCATCTCCAGTCAGTTCAGGGTGTGCAAAGGAGCCAGATGTGGGCTGTGCTGGTAGTGATCAGGGGCTGCCTATGCTTGTGACCTCCGGAAGGTCAGGGCACAAGTAAAGCCCAGATGCAAATCACAGTGATAGCAGTTTGTGCATCCCCTGCCCTAGTACCTCCGGTGGCCCAGGGCATGCAGAGGGAGGATCCAAATACGAATGCTGGTGTTAGCAGCTCCGGGGCCTTCTGAGTGAGGACCTCCTGTCTGCATGGGGTGCACAGAGTGGAGACTCAGACTATAATGGCGGCAGGATCCTGGGTCACCTGCTCTGCTCCCAGGAAGTAGATGATGTCTCCATGTAATACAAAGATGCAGGTTTGGGGGTTTGATTTTGGTCTGAAGGCAAAGTTTACTAACAACATCTTGCCCAAATCCAGTTAAATGAAAACAAGGTGGGAGAATGGAAATGAAATGACCAGTATCTTTTTCCACTAATGCTTCATGTAAGGCATCTCTTGAACACTTTCTTTTCTTATTTCGGTGGATCTCCAAGGGTGGATATAACATCTAATGCATCCCCCAGTGACTGCTTCATACAAGTCTCCTGTGACCCTTCCTTCTTCCAGCTGTGCCTGACATCTGTTCGGGCAACCATGACTTCTCATAACCACTCTCTCTTTCAGGCAACATTTAAAGATTACTAAGGTCTCCCTTCCTACTGTTTCACATCAGCTATTCTTTAAGACTCTTTTTGGATTGCAAGGTACAAAAGGTGACAAAGCTGTTTCATTCTAAAATAATTTTAGGGGAGTAAATGTGATTTGGTTTAGAAATGTTGTTGCTGCTAATCTCCTTTAGCCTGGGGGTTTGTTGATCTTTGAAGAAGTTAAGAGGCAAATCTGTGCTTAGGTCTTCAAAGCCTTCCTCTGGAAACACATCATTGGCTCACAGAGGAGCATCTTGCTCAAGTCTGTTTTTACATCTCTGTGCTGAGTGTCCCAGGGTTAGGTTTGGGTTTCACAGATAGAAACTATTCTCCATTGACTGTTACTCCAAAAGTTATTTAAACTTCTTCTTCTTCTCCTCCTCCTCCTCCTCGTCGTCCTCCTCCTCATCGTCCTCCTCCTCCTCCGGGAATTATACTTGGGACTTTGCATTTTTCACGCAGGAGCTATGATGATGACCTATATCCCTGGCCCAAGATTCTTAATACATTTAAAAATCTCTTTTGAGTACGATCAAATACTTTTATTCTTTGTAACTCAAAGGCAGATGAAATAACTATTAGATACTTTTTTCAAACATTCCTAACCTGACAGTTTTTTTGTATGGTGACTTTCCTGAAAACTCTGAAAAGACTTTCAGTACTTTGCCAAACACTTATTTTTTTTTAACACAACTGTAATCCACAACCATAATCTATTGTTTAATTTTTCATTTTTGGCTAAATGTTTGTAAGCATTTTCTCTATTTCAATATGGCCATTTTTATTTATTTTTATTTTATTTTTATTTTTATTTTAGAAACATAAAAGTACAAAAACATATTGACAAACAGACACCCATTATCATAGAAAATAGTACAATCACAACTAATCTATAGACAAGGTGATATGGTCTCAACAGTAGTTGTTGCTTTATCCATTGATATCTTCGAATTGTAGATGTATGGACCCATATATAGACATGCAAATTTAGTCAGACAGTTAAT
>PVLD010029127.1:6980-18578 GCA_004027595.1 Dinomys branickii | reverse complement strand
AACTAAGAGACATGAAGGAAATCTGTTCTAAAACAAAGAACAGATGGGACGAGGGAAAGGAGAAAAGAAAGAGACAAAAATGTATGTATGTATATATGAATATACATATATGCAGGAGGGCTAACATGGTTCTACTATTGTATTATATCACTTAATGCTAAGGAATAATCGATGACGGGTTATTTGATCAATCTTGTATATCTGTATGTGTTATCCTGAACACACACTTCGAAGATATCAATATGCAAAGCAGCAACTATTGGTGGGTTTTGTTGTTGTTGTTATTGTTGTTGTTTGCCTGTTTTGTTTTTTGTCTTTGGATTTTTGGTTTTTGTGTTTTTTCTGTTGTTAAGAGGATTAATTGTCTGACTAATTTTGCATGTCTGTATATGGGTTCATATATTTACACTTTGAAGATATCAATGGATAAAGCAATAACCACTGTTGAGACCATGTCACCTTGTCTATAGATTAGTTGTGATTGTACTATTTTTTATGCTAATTGATGTCTGTTTGTTAATATGTTTTTGTACTTTTATTTTTTTTAATAAAAAGAAAAAGAAAAAGAAAAAGCTGTTCCAGAAGCTTTCTCTCTTGAATTTGAAGAATTAGGGGGGCATGCCCAACCCCTGAGTGAGGAAAGACTAGGACTCCTTGTAGCCCTTCAGATGATTTAACAAGATAGCTTAATAGTTTCAGCAATGCTCTCCTCCTACTAGTGAAGATTCCGAGACCAAGGCAGACAATGGGCAGTCCAGGCCCATACTGCCCATGGGAACAGGCAGAGGGTGGGAGCTGCGGGCCCTGCATGCCATCTTGGGCGCAGTCCCAGCCCCAGACCTGGTCATTTTGCTGGGTTTCCTCCCTGCTCTGCCCCCAAAGACCTCCACTCATTGATTCACTTGTGTGACCTTTGAACAAGCACTTAGTGACTCCAAGGCAGTGGCCCTGCCCAGGGCTGAGTTGGCCAGGGAGACCAAAGGAGACTGCCAAGGTGGTGGTGCTTTGACTGAGGGGCTGGGGCAGGGAGCAGGCAGAGAAAGCTGGAAAGACATGTAGCATAGAGGAACAGTGTGTGCAGAGAGAATGTAACATGCAGAACGCTACAGAATTGTGCACGTGGAGGCCAGAGGATTTCAGGCCAGGTAGGTTTCCTGCAATGAGGAATGAACTCACACTCTCAGGGAGGAGGGTGAAGGTACCCAGCACTGCGAGGCTGAGGTGCATAGTGGATCAGGCAGCATCAGGGAGAGCCAGAGGGATCTGTCCAGGACAGGCCATGAAGGGTATGACTTAGCTGAGCTTGTAAAAGTCGTCCTGGCCATGCAGCCAGCCTGTGCCCCAGTGACAGAGAACCACAGGCTGTCCAGGCACGGTCCCTCCACTGGAGAACTGACATGCAGAGCCAGGAGGAAAGACCCAGAGGATGAGGAGGAATGATTTGGGGACTTGGAGTCCTGGGGACCGTGTTCCAAGGCCTGGCGCTGCCTCCAACTCACTATGGTCTTGAGAAGTTGCACCCTCTCTGAGCATCAGCTTCCCCATCGGTGAAAGGTCTCACAGTACTGGTCTTGGGTTGCTGTGTGGTGCTCTGAAGCAACGGTTGCTCAGAGCTTCATGCATGAAGAGGAGGCGAGAGCAACCACTCTCAGTTGGCCCCTTCCCACCTCTCCCCTGGACCAAGAGCCGGGATGGGAAGAGTCCACTGTAATTAGAATGGCATCCTGGGAGGGGGATCTGCAAAGCCCCAAAGTACCAATGTCTGTAAGCAGAACGCCTGCAGTCTAGCATCCCCAGAGCTGCCAGCCATGAATATGAGCTCAGATCTTGCCATGGACGCTTCCTCTTCTCCAGGCAAGTTCCCTTTTATCCTGGTGACTTGGGCCTTATGGGGGTGGTGAGGAGGAGATATTGGAGAAGTTAAATTTCCTGGGCTGACAGGGCAGAGATCAGACCCAGCTGGGACAGGACCCAGGGCCTCTACAGAGGCGGCTGCCACTGCTGTTGCAGCTGTTTTACTGTTTTGTAAAGAGCTGTGGGAGGGACCCAGGAAGTAGAGAGCAAGCAGCAAGCAACTCCCCAGGGCTCACCATCCGGAGGGCTGAGGTCCCAGTTTCTGACAACCGGCAACCTGGCCTTGGGTTTAGGGAATAGAAACCTAAGGCCGAGGACCAGGGATACAGCTCACTGGCATAAGCGCGTGCCTGGCAAACTCAAGGTCCTGAGTTTGATCCCCAGTGCCGTAAAAGAAAAGAAACCTGGGGACTGGATAGAGAAGGTCTCAGGCAGTGGAAGAGGTATCCAGCCTGTAAGGAGGAGCTCTGTGCGGAACAACCATGACATTTGGAGATTCCAAATGTTGGTCCCAATGAACAGGGTAGGACAGATGGAGGGGTCCCCAAAGCAGGTCCAGGTGCCAGAGCAGAGTAAGCTCCAGATCTTGACAGAAAAGCAAGCAAAGCTGGACAGTCAACATATGTGCCTCTGGATAGGAAGTCGGAAGCAGATTGTGGGGACATGGGAAGTGTTCAAGGAAGATTTGTTTTTGAGGGGTGAATAGTTCTCTAGGTCAGTAAGACAGAGGATGAAATTCAAGGTCAAAGGAATGGCATGCACACACCTGGAAACATAAGCAAAGGTGAGCATCCCAAGAGCTACATTAGGAAGAGCTAAAAAATGTATTGAACTTCAGAATATTCTAAACATAGTACCAGACATGTTTCATCACACTTAATACAACAGCCCACAAAGTAGGAGGAAGGAACTTGAGACTTTGAGCGGTTGGGTACCTTTCCCAGAGTCACACAGGATTCCTCTGCTAGCAGCCTGATTTCAAGGCAGCTGAGGCTGCAGAGGTGAGCGGGGGCTGATGAGAAGATCTGGATGCCAGCTTCTCAGGGCTTTGGGACCCATAGCTAATTCCAAGGCCTCATCCTCCGAAGGTACAGGGCCCAGGCTGGCTGAGGCTTACGGCAGGAAGGGCCCAGCCGCGTGGCACTGGCAGTTGAGCACCCTCCTCAACAACCGCTACCATTGCGTGGGGCCATCTCTCCAGAGTGTGTGCTCACAGACACCAAGTGCTTTGGCAGGTGGGTGCAGGGGCTGGTCAAGGTGAAGAGAAGAGGTGAAGTGCTCTGCTGGGCCCCAGGGTTTGGGCCAGATACCTTCAGGGACCTGGGTGGGGGCAGCTGGGAAGGAGCTGGGAACCTTGAACAGGAACCCCCAGAGCCCCTGCCCACACCCTAGCAAGGTGGCTGTGACCAGCTGTGCGCCAGCACCACCAACAGGGCAGATGGAGAGAGTAGGTACGGTGCACCTGGTCAGCCTCCAGTCCCACCCTTGTGCCGATGGCTGGTGCTGGGCACTGGCACTGGGCACTGCTGCCTCACCCACCACTCTCCTGCCTCCTGTGTCTCAGACCCAGTGGTGTAAAGCTGTGTGAGAGTCGGGGAAGGTGGGGCTGGACTGAGTGGCATGGGGGTGAGAAGTGTCAAGGAGGACAGCAAGAAGCCTGGGGTCCTTGGCAAGCAGGCAGGGAAGTGTGGCACGGTTAACGAGCAGGCAGGCTGGGGTGGTGCAAACCCAACAAACGTCAGCCCGGCCTGAGGGCTTGTCCCTACCTTGCACGTCAAGAGCTGCATTGTGAAAAAAAAGAAAAAAGAAAATTTAAAAATCGGGGTTTCATACGGAGCAGAGCAGCTCCTTCACTGTGATCTATTGAAAATCAGCCCTCAAAACAATGGTTTGTTAAAAAAAAAAAAAGTTACATTGTGTCCTGCTGAGACCACTGCACATTAGTGTCTGCCAAGGGGCCTCTGCACCACAGCCAGACTGTCCTGAGCTGCAAGGCAGTCTGCCTGAGCGCGTGCAGTGCCCCCGCCCCAGCCAGCCTACCTGAGCTGCTGTGAGGGCACTAGCAAGCCCTGAGCAAACTCGAGGTCCCCTCCCCTCAAGTCGCTTCTTATGCCGCTAAACCAGGAGAGCTGCACCTGGCCAGCCCTGCGCTGCTTCAGGGCCTCCCGCCCCCCAGCATCCAGAGACCAGACTTATCTGTGCCTCTGAGGGCCACCCTGAGCTTCCCACCCCTTGCTCAGACCTCCCATCATGTCCTGTTTGAAAGTGGAACAACCTGACCTTTGATGTGGTCAAGTTCTTTTTTTTTTTTTTGACCTTTTTGAGACAGGGTCTCGCTATGCAGTTCAGGCTGGCCTTGAGCTCACTTTGTAGCCCAGGCTGGCCTTGAACTCACAAGGATCCTCCTGCCTCAGCCTCCTGAGTGCTGGGATTACAGGCATGCGCCACCACACCCGGCCTGTGTGGCCAGGTTCTAATTGCTGGGTGCAAGTGATTATTTGATAACACAAACATTTTTGCTGATACTGAGCTCAAAGGCTACAAAAAGGAAGGAGCTGGGCAACACTGGCACCACCTGTGCGAGAAGGTGTATTAGCTGGAAGAAGTGGCAGGGGCGTGAGGAAGGCCCTGGGGGGGCAGACAGCCATCCTGCAATGTGTTTGACACTCAGGGGCCCCCAGCCTATCAGGCCCCCAGCCTCTCCTGTCTGATGCAGGAGTCCTGGCTGCCTCTAGCCCATGTCCCAACCAGGAACCACTACTCACCTAGGTTGGTGAGCTACAGGGGGTTCCAGCTGGGCTGTAACTGTGATGTCTCTCTCCCTCACTGAAGGTCGTAGGGACTGCTCCTCTGTTCCCATGCTGCCAGCTGCTTGCAGCAGGGTGCAGTGACCTGGAGTCCCTGTTGGAGGCTCTGCCCCACTAAACTCTGCACACCCATGCATCCCTTCGTTTCCTGCACTAGAGATAGGGTCTCAGTGTCTCCTATGACACCTCCAGCAAGAGGCACCTTGGGCCTAGCCCAGAGCAAGGCAGAGGAGGTAGTGAAAGTCTTCAGTTTGTGAAGTCCTGGGTGTGAATCCTGCACTGACCTGCTTCTCTGATTGTGTCCAAGACACCTTTCCGGTGTGAATCTCAGTTTCGTCCCCTTAAAAATGCAGTTGTGTTCAACTGGACATGTGGGCACAAGCCTGCAATCCCAGCACTCCAGAGACAGAGGCAAAAGGATCACAAGTTCGAGCTCAGCCTGGGCAACTTAGCAAGATCCTATCTGGAAACAGAAAGATAAAAAGAGCTGCGGATGTGCAAAGGCACTGGGTTCAATTTTCCTTTTACATGAAGATGTGTTCGAGTGTGCGTTCCCTTACAATGTAGTTACCAACGGCTTACCACGCGCCAGGAAACAAAGATGCAAGGCTGATGCAGCGCCAGCACTCTCGGAGCCGGCAGTCGAACTATGACAATAACAAATGTGTAAACACAAACGTTCTTGAGCGCTAAGAGCGGCTCCACACGCGCACAGTGGTGGCCAGGGAGTAACTGTCATTTGAACAGAGTCCTGACAGTCCTGTGAGTCTGGTCAGCAATTCTCCGGAGCACTGGGTGCCTTACAGACCAGGTGGGGCTCCTCTGTAGGCCTGTTTCCCCGGCTTCACACTGAGGACCAGTGACTTGCATATACTGGTTCAAGGGGCCAGGAGGCAAGTTTGTTTAATAAATATTTTCAGAGGCAAGGGTCTCAAAACATCCCTGGTGCAGACCCTTCCCCTGAGGCAAGGAGCTGCTGAGCCCAGGCTGAGCCCCTTCTCAGCGCCGGGAGTTTAGGACGACCAGCTGCCTTCCGCCTGCTGCCGGCAGGGTCACAGTGCCACCCAGCGGCTCAGGGGTGTTCTGACACGGGGTTTCCGGAGTTTGCGCCTAAGGGCTTCTCCCCACTGCTCAACTTTTCCCGCTTGCACTTCAAGCAGAGCGGTGCGGAGTCTCAGTACGCGCACGTTCCCAGCCGGAAGAATTGGATGCGGCGGGTTTCTGCAAGGTGGGAGGATGGTCCTTGTATCCCCAAGGGAAGTGTGGGGTCGCTAGCATAGCCCCGCCCCGTCTGGCCCCGTCTAGCCCGGTCCCCAAACTCCCGGCAGCAGCCTCTGAGTACGCCTGCTCTCTGCCAGACGCACACGCCTTCGCCAAGAAATGTGTCCCTCGCACCACTCCGTCTGTTTCTAAGGCAACCCCCAATGTCTCTTAGCAACCACGTTTACGGCCCCACCTCCTGAACCTCCTTTTGCTATGGCCGCGGCAAATCCCAGCGTTTTCCTGCTCATGGTAAACGGCCAGGTGGAGAGCGCCCAGGTGAGCAGCCGCGGACCCCGCCGGGTCCATCTTCCAGTCTCCTCCGGGGTCCCTAACAGCAACCCCGAGAATAGCTTCACGGCTCGGGCCGTGTCATTCCTCTGAGCTGGGTCAGGACGGGTAAGAGAACGGCCTTGAGGGGGGAACCTGCGCCTCGAGGTGCAGTTGTAGAAACAAGTCCCGAGGGTCGAACTGGTACCGAGGCCACATTTGGCCAGGCCTGTGGCTCCGGGCTCGGATCGTGCCCACTGGGTTGAGTCCCTGGCAGGAGCCGCCAGCGACTCGCGGGCACACGGCCTTGTCCGGGAACGGCCGTCGGAGGCGTCTGCGCTGTGCGGTGGGTGCCCGCTCGCCACACCCCCACCCTCGAGCTCGGGTTAGAGTCGGAATGTTTTGGTTAAGCTGATCCAACGACGGTGGCGGCCCTGACTGCTCAGGGAACGTGCCCTTGTGAGGCTGAAGGGACGCTGCTCACCGTCGGCCTGCCAAAACCTCCTGTGCTGTCAGTGCAGTCTCCACCAGGTGCACGCTGCGTGCCTTCTGCACTGCGCGTCCCAGCTTCGCAGCAACCTTCCCAGGCGGCCAGTGCGAAGGCCCTGCCTTGTGGCTGGGAAACTTACTTGAAGGAAGTAGCAAAGTCGGAATTTGAACCCAGGCCTGACAGGCATCACTTTGCCACACTGTCCCTGCAGGCTGTTGGACATGACCCTCATGAGAACTGGCGCCGGTGGTTTAGGTACAGCCCTCCCAGGCCTGCTGCTCGGCTTCCTGGTCCCTCAGGGAGGGATACTGCTCCAGGCACACGCCCCCATCCACTTCCACCCGGGCTGGTCCCTAAGTCTATGCTCCCCTTCTGTGTTGCTCTGTGAGAGTCTCCAAGCCGGGCTGGGCGCCTTCAGCCCCTCCCATCCCCCCGTGCTCTTCCCTCTGCTCCCCCCTCAGCCCTCAGCTCCAGCGCACACATGTTCTTAGCCTAAGAACCTAGGCTCTTCGAGACCGCACTGTTCCCTTAGATCTCACCTGTGCTCACCCTTGTGGCAGACAGTGGGGACGCAGAAAACTATAAAACCTGCTTCCTCTTCTAATGGGGACCACAGACACAGATACAGGTATTCAGTGCCTTGATGAGGAAGGCACCAAGGCTGATGAGCCAAGAGGTGACCTTACAGCAGCCTGGAAGTCAAGTCAGGCTCTCCAAAATGTTTTGAAGGATAAGCAGAAGTTTGCTAGATGGTAAAATGGGAAAGATGTGTAAGGCAGAAGGCAGAAGCCAGGCGTGGTGGCGCACACCTGTAATCCCGGCAGGAGGGTCGCCATACATTCTAGGCCAGCCTGAGCTACACAGTGAGTTCAAGGCCAGCCTGAACTACATAGGGAGACCCTGTCTCAAAAAAAGAAAAAAAGAAAAAAAAAAAAAGAGCCTGAGCAGATAGGCTCTGGGGCAGTAGCAGCTGGGTCTCTCTCTCCCACAGACTCCCCGATCTCAGGCCGAACCTCGGCTGGACATGTCTAGTTTCCCAGGTGCCTCCTGTTCACAATTCCTGTCAGCTGCACCTGCCTCATCAATGTGTGGGTCTCAACTTGAGTCTCAGGGAACAGAATCCCTCTGTGCTTTCTCTGCAGTTTCCAGAGTACGATGACCTCTACTGCAAGTACTGCTTTGTGTATGGCCAGGACTGGGCCCCCACGGCGGTAAGCTGGGCTCTTGGGCCTACTTTACTCCTGGCCTTTTGACTGTCAGAGTTTCTGAAGGTGACCCTCCCATAAACCCCCTTCCAGAACTGACGGAGAAGTAGATACTGAGGTCAGAGGGAACCTAAACATGAGATTGTTCTTGGTAAAGCCAGTACAGAGAACACAGCCACCACTGGGGACCTTTGTGTGTCCCCCATCTGCACTCCCTCACATTGCCTTTCTGTGAACTGACATCTGGCTATCAACACAGATGTGTGGGCAGGCCCCAGAGGCCAGCCAGGAAGTGGCTGAGTTGTGGATGTGCTGGGCCAGTCTCCTTCCCAGAGGTATTGGGGAGCTCGAGGATCGGGTCAGTTCAGGGGCTCTCATTCCAAGGCCTATCAGGGAGGTGAGGTGCAGGCGAAGAGAGGTAGAGGTAAAGACCTCAGCCAGCACTGTGCTTTCCTGCTTGCAGAGCACTTGACCGTTTCCATGTAACAGTTAGGAAGAGCGCAACTTACATGACCTCTCTGAGCCTCAGCTTCTTCATCTGTACCGCTGACCTAATAATGCTTACTTTCCATCACTCATTGAATAACTATAATTGAGTGTTCTGGATGTTGAGAGTAACCACAGTGACCAAAGACAGACAAAAGTCCTTGTCTTGCCAGGTGTGGCACATGCCTGTAATCCCAACATTCAGGAGGTTGAGGCAGGAGGATCACTGTGAGTTTGAGGCCAACCTGGGCTACATAGTGAGTCCAGGCCAGCCTGAACTACATAGCAAGACCCTGACTCAAAAAAAAAAAAAAAGTCCTCCAGGTGTGGTGGCGCATGCCTGTAATCTCAGCACTGGGGAGGCTGAACCAGGAGAATTGTTACAAGTTCAAGACCAGCCTGGGCTATAAGTGAGCTCAAGGCCAGCTTGACAGACACTGTTTCAAAAAGACAAAAAAAAAAAGTCCTTGTCTTCCTGGAGTACACATTCTTGGGGAAAATGGATAATAGGTAGTACATATTGTTATGTTAGCTGATACTAAGTACTACAGGCAGAATAAAGTTAGCAAGCAAGAGGCATGAGAGGTATGAGGGAGCTGGATTCTGGATAAAGTGGCCTGGAAAGGCCTCACTGAGAAGGCTACTTTTAGGTGAGTGAAGCGGAAATCTAGGGGAAAACTTTCTGGGGAAAGGAGCAGAGAGTACACAAGCCCTGAAGCACAAATGTGCCTGGCATTTTTCAGGAGCAGCAGGGAGGCAGGATGCCACTGAGCAGGGTGAGGGTAAGAAGGCTGCAAATGGAGGCATGGGGCAGCTGTAAGGACCAGGACCTTGCCCAGGGGGAGAAGGGACCTCATCAGGAAGTTTCACATGAGAAAAAAGCAGTGCAGCTTATATTTTTAAAAGATCCCTGTGAGGGAGGAGGGTGTGGCTCAGTGGCAGAATCCTTGCCTAGCATGTGTGAAGCTATGGGGTGAAAATCCCCAACACTGCAAAAGGAGAAAAAAGGGAAGGGGGAGGGAAGAAAAAGAGGAAGGGAAGGAGGGAAGTTTCCTCTGGCTTCTGTGCTAAGATGGACTGGGAGCAAAGGTGAGTGCGATGGCTGGTAGGCTACACAGGGCACAGCTGGAAGAGTGAGCATTGTGGGCGCTGAGAGGTGAGACATGGCTGAATTCCAGGTTTACTCTCAAGATAGAGCCACCAGGTTTTCCTGCCAGACAGGAGGTAGGAAGGAGCCTGAGCATTCAGGAACAGAAGAGTTGCTGCCTCTCTGAGAGCAGACTGCATGCAGCAGATTGAGAACTGTCTAGAGCCCAGCCTGGTGCATATGAGAGTGAAATGTCACTGGACATCACGCGGAGCTGTGATGGCAGCAGCAGTGATGCCTACCTGGGGCTCCGAGCAGAGTGAAACTGGGACTCATCAACAGACAAACCACACTGAGAGCCATGAGACCAGTGGGGTCATTGAACACAGGTGGAGGAAAGGCCAAAGCCGCTCAGATACTGCAGCACTACACAGGGACTGGCCAGGGTACCCAGAGGCAGCAGTGCCCAAGAAACGAAGGGGAGGAAGTGCACAAGAAGCAAATCAGCCGGGCATGGTGGCGTGTGCTTGTACTCCCACGTGCTTAAGAGGCTGAAGCTGGAGAGCCACTCAAGACCAGCCTGGGCCACACACACACAGCAAAAAAAGGAGCAGCAGAAATAGATCAGCTTCCAGAAGTGACCAGAATTGTCAGATATTCTGCTGGGTCAAACAAAATGAGGACAGAGAAATAACGATTGGAAGTAGCAGTCTCAAGGTCCCTGGTATCATATATAAAAACCCTTTGGTGAGTCATGGAGCCAGTAGTCTAGTCAAGAGTGGCCTCACCAAAGGACAGCAGAGAGCAGAGCTGCCCAGTGTGACAAACCTTAGGAAGGAATTTGCCACTCTACAGAGTAGAGAATGGGTTGGTAGGTTGAGTAAGTAGTCTCAAGAGGACTGGTTGTAATAGAGAAATGACACGTGTGTGCACGGGTGATACAGGAAAGTGCAGACCTTGCAGCTGCCATCTCCTAGAGGTGAGGGGAAGAGCTCCTGTGCCCAGGGGAGGGTCTGGCTCTGGTAAGAATGCATTAATTTTCCAGATCTAAGAAGCTCTCTGTTATGGAGCATTCTTGTTTTGCAGTACAGGTCTTGCTAGAAAGTGGTTAAGGAAACAGCCCTCCCAGTGGCCTGCTCATGGTACAGGGAGGGGGGATGGCCACCTGGAACTCAGACCAGCTGTCCCTGTTGTTGTCCCACAGGGTCTGGAGGAAGGGATCTCACAAATCACATCCAAGAGCCAAGATGTGCGACAAGCCCTGGTGTGGAACTTCCCCATCGATGTCACCTTCAAGAGCACCAACCCTTATGGCTGTGAGTCTGCAGGCCTGGAGGATGGGGTGAGGGAGGCTGGAGCTTTCCTGTGGTACCCCTGGCCACATTCAGATCACCACTGCCCATCATCTGGGACCCTCCTCTTTTTGAACTCACTATACAGCTCAGGCTGGCCTCAAATTCTCAGCAATCCTCCTGCCTCAGCCTCCCAAGTGCTGGGACTACAGGTTTGCATCGCCACTACCACACCCAGCATCACATGGGATCTTTGGAGTTCCTGCCCATTTCCCTTTATTACTTCCTGCTCTTACCCACTCCCACCTCACCTTCCACATGGTGGGCAGTGGCCCTTCAGAAAGTTCAGAGGTGTTCAGATCCCTGGGCCCAGCATCTCCCAACTTCCCTTGGCATGTTGTGGTCCAGCCTTCCCCCAACATGTGCTGCTCCTGTGCCAGTGCCTCAGGCTCCCTCTTCTAAGCCTTTGTCTGAGCTTTTCCTACATCTGGATATCCTTCCCATGTCCACACCAGAACCCCTTCCCCAGGGCTGTCCTGCATTCTCTGAGGGTTATTAACCATCAGATTCCTTCCTTTTCTGCTATGTGCAAAGCTTGGGGTTCAGCTCCACAGGCCTGTCCAAGCTACTCAGTTATCTGCTGGATAGATTTCTCTCCCATTTATTTTCCCCTGTTAGGGAATAGATTCAGCTGGGCATAGTGGTGCACACCAGTTATCCCAGCACTAAGGAGGCTGAGGCAGGAGGACTGCCACATGTTTGAGGCTAGCCTAAACTGGAGACCTTGTCTCAAAAAAAAAAAAAAAAAAATTAAAACAGTGACATCCCTTGCTTCCAAATTAATAGT
>PVLD010029126.1:0-18480 GCA_004027595.1 Dinomys branickii | reverse complement strand
GTCTGGACCTCCCTCCGTTGCCTGGTTACCTATTGACGTCAATCCCCACTTCTGCACTGTATATAAACCCGAGACTTCTGCTCAATAAACGAGGCTTGATCAGAATTTTGTCTTGCCTCCATTTCTCGTGTTGCTTGTCTTTTTATCCCACTCCCCCTCTCTTTAGGAGCCTTCGTTGACTACCCGCGGGCCGGGACAATGATGGAAGAAGAAAAAGTACTAAGGTAAATTATATAAGTATATGGATATATGTATATGGATCGGTGGCATAACTGTACTGTTGGTGTCTGATGATTTGTTGAGAGTCTTGCTAAGGGGAATAATCAATGATTAAAAGTTTTGGGTTTTTTTTTTACACTATTTTGACCAAATTTTCATGCTTGTATCTGGTAACCTGAGCAATTTTTGTGACAACAACAATTTGCAGCATAACAACCATTCATTGGTGAATTCCTACAATCCTGCCCAGTGACACTTTGTATTGTTGCTAATGTTCCTTTAAATTATTATTTTCTTATTCTCTTTAATGATTTGATCAATCTTCTATTCTTACATCTGTTAATGTGAGCAACTTCGTTGAAAATAACAATATGTAATATAACAAGCACTGTTAACCCCTTTTATTTGGTTTGAAACCCTGTATCATTTTTAATGTCCTTGCTTTGTGTTATTTGTATTTTGCTATTGTTCCTTTTTTTGTACTATTTTCTTTAAAATTAAAAAAAGTATATATGAAAATAATTATGTGTGAAAATGGGAAAAGGAGATTAGAGGAGAGAGGGAGAATAGGGAAGGAAAAAAGGATTTAAAAAGAATGTATTATGTACATGTAATCCTCCTCAAGATGAGTGTAAATGGTATGTAAATGTACACTAATAAAAAATAACAGTCCTTCAAAATCCCCAAAGGTATGGGCCAGCAATGCCCTTGCAGTTCCTCTGGTTTGCCTTCACAGTTCCAAAAAGTAAGAGACACTGCTTATTCCTGTGGATGAGTAACTGATTAACATTGACCCTGAATAATTAAGTTAGGCTGTGACTAAAATCATTTTTTTAAAGATTCTACTTCAAGACTTCCAGGATGCCAGGGCAAAACACCCAGCAATTACAACAATCTATGAGATAAATTGCAATGTGCCCACCAAATCTGGCCCCAGAAGAATATAGAGCAAGACAAGTTTTTATTTCATATAATGCAGAGGCCAAGTTGGCACAAGGTCTGCTCTAGATTTCAGACATTGCCCAACTAAAATGGTTTCTGACTCTAGTTGTTGGGGTATAAAAAGACAACCTACCAGCATCGTCCACCAGAGCAAAGTGGTTTCTTATGGAAATCTCTTCCCAGTCCTTGACTCAGTCTGGGAAGTTTATAGTTGTAATCCTAAGGGAAAGTTATTGGAATTCTAGCAAGTTAATTCCAGTCTACCACTTCCAGGGCAACCATGGCATAAAGACAATTATATATACAATTATGATGGGGAGCCAAGGAGGTCCTAAGTTCAACTAGGATGATGGCTATCCAGAACAAAAGCCTTGAGCCTTGAACCCAGGTTTTATTAATTCATGATGAGGGGAGAGGCTCAGGAATGAGTGACTGTGAGAATCACGGGAAGTAGGTGAGTGCCATGAGCTGGACTAGGTAAGTGGCCTGAAATCACCTCTGCGATATGCAGAGAGAAGGATATTCAAAAAGAGTAATCTGCGTAACACAATTCAAGGTAGTATCTAATGTTTTGGGGTCAGTTCTTCACTTCTGTAATTTTTATGCCCGGAGAAGTCATAGCCTCTTATTTTGAGGCTTGATCCCAGCTGACAGCATGGAACATGACTTTCCTTTCTGCCTGGCTCACATATGCTTATTGGGAGGTACAGGGCAGGACCACACTGACCTGTGCCTTGCTTCAAAAACTACATATCAGCACCTCAGCTGGACCGATTTGCATTGCCAGTTGAGGGGATAAGGAAAAGTCCCAGCCAGCTCTGTACATATCAATATATGGAAATAGGGCCAGGTTTAGCCAAAATGGAGATAACTGCTCTTCCTTCAAGGACAATCATCCAGGTGGTCCTCCACAGTTTCTCTCTGGAGAACACATCCTGCTTCCTACCGATACGATGGGAGGGATAGCAGTCCATACATTTGTGGCAGGAAATGCCCCATCAGACTTTGAAATCCAAGGGAGGAATAGGCTTTGGTGGCAGAGAATCACCCAGTGCAGGGGATCAAAGTGAGTCTGCTAAAGAGGTGACTTAGGTATGAAATTGAAGGGCAGAGATGGAGAAGACTGTGGCAGAGAAGTTGAAATTGGGAGTCACAGAAGGCTCCATGAGAGGGCAAAGATTGCTACAGAATCACTCTATGCCCAATAAGACAGAGTGAATGGCATCCTCCAGGGATGCTCAGTAGAGCAGAGGACTGACTTTAGCAGTTCTTTTGTTATGCAGCTCTCAAAGGAGGTCTAGATAAAGCAGATGTCAAGAGTGGGTGGTGTTGTGAAGCTGGAGAGAGAAAGTACAAAGTTGCAGCCAGGTCAAGCCAGAGGAAAGGAGGCCTTGCTGTGAGGCCAGGGCCACCTGAAGCTTGCTGCCCTCTTCACATTATCCCAATCCGCAACTTCACAAAACACTCCCAGTTTCTCTCCAAGGCCTTCATTCACATACCCCTCCCATGACCAGAGCAGGCTGCACCAAATCCCTGGAGTGCATAGAATATGTGAGAGAAAGATCAGAAAAGTGACAAATGACCTTTGTAGAATAAAAAGCAGTTTTCTCCCCTCCCCTTCTCTCTGCCATGTTCTCTAACATGGAAATCCAGGACAGTGGGTGACAAGCAGTGAAGGTAGAAACACAGGAGTCATATGCGAATTTCGTTATGTGAAACAGTGTATAGAAGTCTAGAGGCTCTACAAATCAGTACACGCTGAAATGGTGAAGGATGATGTCAAACACAATCTAACATCTGTGTGGCTTCCATATCTAAAGTGCGTTGATATAAATCTTTGCATGTGGTACTCAAAGCCAACATGTGAAGCATAAAAGTCAGTGGTTATCTCATGGGTCTGTCTGAACACACACGAATAATGTATTTTGTACAATCTATACCTTATTTTACACAATGTCAGAGTCAGAACTTTGGACTCCAAAGGCACCACAGGTCCTTCCTGGACACTTCACATGTCTACTTGTTGAGCAACACTCACTAGTCTGGTCCATCACTGCTTCATACCCCTGGTGAACAAGGCAGGGAATCTGGGAAGTGGCTCAGGTCAGACTGCCCTCTGATGAGGCCCTCCTGTAAGAGGTCTGTGCTCTGAGGGAGACCATGTCTATCAGCTGATAGCATCAGAGGTCATGGACTTGGGCCTTCCCTTCATGGAATAAAAAGGAGACTCCTCGCCCCTCCCCACCTCCCAGAAGGGGCATAGCTCAGTTAAGTGGGACTTCCAATCCTAGTTTTGTGAGGAATCTCCACACTGATTTCCACAGTGGTTTCACCAATCTATACTCCCAGAGGAGAAGTGTTCCTTTTTCCCCACAGTCTCTCCAGCATTTGTCATTGGTTGATTTCTTAACGATAGCCATTCTTTGTGGGGTGAGGTGAAATCTCAGTGTTGTTTTAATTTGCATTTCTTGAATGACTAATGATGTTGAACATTTTTCCATGTATTTCTTCGCCATTAGTATTTCTTCATCTGAGAAGTGTGTGTTCATCTCAGATGCCCATTTTTGAATTGGGTCTTTGAATTTTAAGGGCCTGATTTTTAATTCTTCATATGTTCTAGATAGGAATCCTTTGTCCAAGGGGCAGTTGGTTAAATTTTTTCCCAGTTCATGGGTTTTCTTTTTACTCTGCTGATGATTTCTTTCGATGTGCAGAAACTTTTCAATAAGATGAGATCCCAGTTGTTGATTCTTTGAAGTATTTCCCGTGCAGTTTGGTCTTTGTTCATGAACTCTCTGGCTACCTCTACGTCTTTGAGAGTTTTACCTACTTTCTCTTCCAATAGATTTAGTGTTTCTGTTTTAATATTTAGATCTTTGATCCATTTTGACTTTAGTTTAGTGCATGGTGATAGACATGGGTCTAGTTTTAGTCTTTGGCATATGGAAAGCCAGTTTTTCCAGCACCATTTATTAAAGAGGCTATCTTTCTTCCAGTGAACTTGTCTGGCATCTTTGTCAAAAATAAGGTTTCTGACTGTGTTTGAAGTTGTGTCTGCATCTTCTAATCTGTTTCATTGATCTTCAGGTCTGTTTTTTTGCCAGTACCATGCTGATTTCTTCACAGTAACTTTGTAGTATAATTTCAAGTTAGGATTGTGATACCTCCTGCCTTTCCTTTGTTACCCAGGATTGCTTTTGCTCCTCTAGGCCTCTTCTGGTTTCAGATGAATTTTAGGAATGTTTTCTCCAGATCTGTGAGGTATAGTAGTGGAATTTTAATGGGGGATTGCATTGAATGTGTACAATTTTGGGAGTATGGCCATTTTCACAATGTTTGTTCATCCTATTCATGAGCAAGGAATATCTTTCCATTTTCTGATATCTTCTTTGATTGCTTTTTTCAGAGTATTACAATTTTCACTGTATAGGTCTTTTACTTCTTTTGTAAAATTGATTCCTAAATATTTCATCTTTTTAAATGCTGTTGTGAAAGATGTGGTTTTGCTAATTTCTTTCTCAGTCTGCTCGTTGTATTTGTACATGAATGTGCAGGACTTTTGAGTGTTGACTTTGTATCCAGCTACACTACTGAATTTGGTTATTAAATCTATAAGTTTTTTGGTGGAGTTTTGGGGGTCTGCTATATACAGTATCATGTCATCTGCAAATAATAATTTCACTTCTTCCTTTCCTATCCTTATTCCTTTTATTTCTCTCTCTTGTCTAATTGCTCTAGCTAATATTTCCAAAACTATATTGAATAGCGGTGGTGACAGCGGACATCCTTGTCTTGTTCTTGATTTTAAAGTGATAACTTTCAATTTTTGACCATTTAGTATGATGTTAGCCATTGGTTTATCATAGTTTACTTTAGTCAGATTGGGGTAAAGACCATCTATTCCTATTTTTTGTAGCGTTTTTATCATGAAAAAGTGTTGGACTTTATTGAAGACTTTTTCTCTATCAATTGAGACGATCATGTGATTTTTGTTCTTTGGCTCTATTGATATGGTGTATTACATTAATTGATTTGCATACATTGAACCATCCCTGCATTCCTGGGATGAATTCTACTTGGTTATGGTGTGTAATCTTCTTAACGATTTGTTGTATTCTGTTTGTTAGTATTTAGTTGAGAATTTTTGCATCTATATTCAGTTGGGAGATTGGTCTATAGTTCTCTTTTTTGGTTGGGTCTTTCTCTGGTTTTGGTATCAGGATAATACTTGTCTCCAGGAATTAGTTGGGGAGAATTTCTTCCCTTTCAATTTCATTAACGTGTTTGAGAAGACTTGGTGTTAAATCTTCTCTAAGTTTCTTGTAGAATTCTGCTGTGAATCCATCAGGACCTGGGCTTTTCTTTATTGGCAAGTTTTATTTTTACATTCTCAATTTTGCTGTCTGATATTAAGTTATTCAGAATTTTTATATCTTCTTCATTCAGCTTTGGTAATTTATATGTACCTAGAAATCTGTCCATTTCCTTTGTGTTTTCCATCTTTGTATTTTTTTTTTTAGTCTCCATTGTGTTTATTTTTGCCCTGAGCTTTATAATTTCCTATTTTCTTTGGGCTTTGGGTTTGACTTGCTCTTGTTTTTCTAGAAGCTTGAGGTGCACATAAGATTGTTTATTCATGCTCATTCTGTTTTCCTGAGGTGGGAATTCACCACTATAAATTTCCCTCTGAGGACTGCTTTAATAGCATCCCACATGTTCCTATAAGTTGTATCTTCATTTTAAGTTGTTTGTAAATACAGGGGTTTTTTGGTAAATACTGTCTAATTTCTACTTTGATTTCATGTGTGACCCATTGCTTCTTCAGGAGGGTGGTATTTAATTTCCATGTGTTTATGGAGTTTTTGTGATTTCCTTTGTCATTAATTTCCAAGTTCATTGCACTATGGTCTGACAGTATGCATGAGATAATTTCAACTCCTTTGCATTTCCCTGAGCATGTTCTATGCTAGTATATGGTCTATTTTAGAGAACATCACATCTGCAGCTGAGAAGAATGTGTATTCTGATGCTGTTGGATGGAACACTCTATAAAGGTCTACTGTGTCCATTTGTTCATAAGTTTGTTTTTTCTTTTTTTGTTTTTTTCAGTGCAGAGCATTGCAGGTTCTTATTCCATTAAGCTATATCCCCAGCCCCAAAAGTTTGGTTAAGTTCTGCTATTTCTGGTTGTTGGGTTATTTTTTTTTTTTTTTTTTTGTCATTTTGAGACAGAGTCTCACTGTGCTGTTCAGGCTGGCCTTAAGATCTGTTATCTCTTTGCTGATTTTTTTTGTCTAGTTGATCTATCTCTTTGTGACAGTGGTGTGTTAAAGCCCCCTGTTACGATTATGTTGCTGCTTATTTCATTTTTCATGTCTGTTAAAATTTGTCTTATAGGTGGGTGCTCCTGTATTTGGTGCATAGATTTTTTATTATTGTTATCCCTTGCTCTTGAAGTTTTTCCCTCACAAGTATGTGGTCACCTTCTTTATCTCTTTTGATGGTTCTTGGTTTGAAGTTCATGTTGTCTGCAAACAGAATAGCTATACCTGATTTTGCTGAGTTCCTGTTGCAAGGGGTATTGTTTTCCATCCTTCAATTTTCAGTCTATGAATTTCCTTTTGAGTTAAATGTGTTTCTTGTGTACAGCACATAGTTGAATTTTGTTTCTTTTGTATTGGCTTATCTTTGTCATGTTATTCTCCTGCTCCTGGTTCCTCCTTTTTCCCTCTGTTTAATCGCTTGCTCTGGTTGGTGGTTCCTTTCTGTTGTTATTCTTGAAGTTGTGGTCTTTTTATCTCTTTCTAGAATATCTTTTAGTACTCTTTATAGGATTGGTTTGGAACTCTTGAATTTCTTAAGTTGTTCTCTATTATAGAAATATTTTATTTCTCCACTAAATTTGAAGGATAGTTTTGCAAGGTACATCAATCTGGGTTGGAAGTTGTTTTCTTTTGTACCTGAAATACTTTACTCCAAACTCTTCTTGACTTGATGGTTTGTGCTGAGAAATCTGCCATGATCCTGATGAGCTATCCTTTATAGGAGATCTGTTTCTTTTCTCTAATGGCTTTTAATATTCTGCTCTTTTGTTGAGTTTCTGGGATCTTGATCATTATATGTCTGGGTGTAGATTTATTTCGGTTAGGGTTAATTGGAATTCGATATGCTTCATTCTGTCTGATTCTTTTTCCATGCCTGGGAAATTTTCTGCTATTATTTATGCAAATAGTCTTTTTATATCATCTGTGTTGACACCTGCTGTTTCATTGACACCTATTAATCTTATATTGTTTGTCTTTGCTTTGTCTTGCAGATGTTGAATTGATATTTTCTGGTTCCTTATTGTTTTGAAGAGATCCTTCCTTTGATGTTCTTTGTGACAATGCTGTCTTCAATGTCTGAAAGTCTATATCCAGCTTTGCTCAGGTGGTTCTTCCAGCTTTTGGTGGAATTTTTAATTTCCTCGATGTCTGTTTGAATCTATTTCATGCATTCTACTTCTTTTCTATACTGTTCACTCAAGGTTTCCATGAATTTTCTATGATCCTCTATTTTCTTATCAATGTCTTCTTTGGATGTGCTGAGCAATTCTTTCACTATTGTTATCATTTCTTTTTTTTACCTGAGACATTATTTCTGATGTGACCTCTTCTATGGCCTCATGGAGTTGTTTCTCTACTTCAGTTGCTATCATTTCAGAAATTTCAGGTGTATGACTTCCAGGCTCTTCTGTGTTGATGTCTCAGTCTTTGTTTCTTTATTTAATTCTAATCAACAGAGCATGCTATTTTGGATGCCCTTTTCTTCTTAGGCCTGTTAATATCCAATTACTTTCTTAATGGTGGTACATGTCTGTAATCCCAGCCTTTGGGGGAGCTGAGGCAGAAGAATTACAAGTGCAAGTCCAGCCTGAGAAATTTAGCATCTTAGGGAAACCCCGCCTCAAATTTTAAAAAACTTTCAAGTAAGACTTGGGATGTAGGTCAGTGCAAAGACTCTGGGTTTAATGTCCAGAACTGTAAAAAAAAAAAAAAAAACTAAACAAGAACAGCAACAACTAAAAAGTCTAACTAATCTTCAGAGTAAGAGTAGCATTGTTGATTATTTCTCTACCTTTCCTACCATTTCTCAGCTTTTATGCTTCATAACTAGTGTCTTTTAGCCAGCCCTAAAGATAGGATTATTTTTTTAGACCAGTGAGCTGTGACCTATAGTATGTACATAAACTTTCTGGGCTACTAACTCCACCTAATCCAAAAGCAGCAAGAAAGTATACCCCTCTTACCTACATCCAATTGAAAGTTTGATGTGAACAATACATGCCCTTTTCTCTTTGGGGCTGGGGACTGAATTGAGGGTCTTGACAATAAGCTACATCCCTAGGCCTTATTTACTTTTTACTTTGAGACAGGATCTCAGTCTTGCTAAGTTGCCCAGGTTGGACTCAAGTACAATCCTCCTGCTTCAACCTCCAGAGTACCAGGATTATAGACATGTACCAGGCTGTCCAGCTATAAACTTTTATAAATTACTCAATCCGTGGTATTTACTTGCTGCAACAACAAATGAACTCCAACAGAAACTTGGTCCCAAGAAGTGAAAATGTTACTAATAATGTAGCTGAAAATATAATATTGCTTAGAAGTAGAATTCTCTACTGGGTAAGAAAAAAAAACCTGTATTACTGTAAATGGAACATTAAAATGATTATGTGAATGTACTAAAACTACTAGAAGTAATACTAGAGAGTAGTTTGAAATATCTCCACTAGACTTAATAGCCAAGATAATTTTTATAACAAAAGTTCAGAGCTGGCCATGTTGGTGCATGCCTGAAAATCTCAGCATTCTAGGAGGCTGCAACAGGAAGATCACAGGTTCAAACCTGGCCTGGTCAAGTTAGTGACTTAGGAAGATCTTATCTCAGAATATATGTAAAAAGGGCTGGTGATTTAGCTCAGTATGAAAACCTTGAGTCCAATCCCCTAAAAAAGCATCCCCATGTTGTCACATCCCCCAGAGCCAGGCCTTGTTGTCAGCACCCATCAACTTTGTCCAGCAGACTCATCCTAAGCTTGGCTTCTTCCACCCCTCCTAAGGGGAGGTCCCTTTATAGCACCCTCTATACTCTGTATCCCCTCCTTGCCCTGTGGCTTGCCTCAGTGCCAGACCCTTTGAGCTTCAGGTTCTCAGCCCTGGGGTCCACATTAGGGACTCAGGAGATCAGTACCTGGGGAAAACCATGGGTGGTGGCTCAAGCCGTGTACTCCACTAGGCCATGCCCTAGGAATTCAGCTAGCCAGTTTGACTTCCACTGAGCAGCAGCCTTTCCTCTGAAGGAAGGTAAACTCTCATAGTAACTTTCACCATCTGGCCCTGAGCCCTACCATGCTGTATGGGGGGCTCTGGGCCAGGATCCAGCCTGGGTAAGGATCCAACCTGGGTGAAGATCCCTCCTGGGTGAGGATCCAGCCTAGGTGAGGATCCCTCCTGGGTGAGGATCCAGCCTGAGTGAAGATCCCTCCTGGGTGAGGATCCAGCCTGGGTGAGGATCCCTCCTTGGTGAGAATCCAGCCTGGGTGAAGATCCAATCTGTTAAGGATCCAGTCTGGTTAAGGATCCAGCCTGAGTGAGGGTCCAGCTTGAGCAGCTTCCCCTGTCCCCTGCCTTCTGCAGGGGAGACCCTGCTACATGCAAACACCTGCCAGCACAGAGCTGACCTCTGGCTGTGCAGTGAGCAGGAGGTTGGAAGTCTGGGCACCATTACAGCTCAAGATTCCCATGTGTGTTCTGGGAGAAGCCGCCTGAGCTCACTACCAGCTCCCTAGAGGATTCTCTGGGAGCACCCAGGAACAGGCTCTGAGACCCAGAGAAGAATGCAAGGGCACTGAGTGGGGCTGCATGTGCCAGGGGTGTCCCACACGAGTGGGTGCTGCAGGGATCCTTACATCACAGTAGGGGGCATAGTGCCAGCCAAATCTGGTTCAAACCACTCTGCCACTACCAGCCCCAGGAGTCCAAACAAGACACCTGCCGGTGCCTCCAGAAGGGCCTGCTGAAATCCCAGAGCCCTGAGGAGCTTTCTGCAGCTTCCATGTGGGATCAGGGAGCTTTAAGCACAGGGTTTTTTATTACTGTTGTTCTTGTTGTTTTGGGGGGAGGGCATTGAACCCTGAGCCTTCACACTGAGCTACATCTCCAGCCCTTTTTATATTTTTATTCTGAAATAGGATCCGACTTAATCACTACATTGCCCAGGCTGAGCCTGAACTTGCAGCCTTCTTCCGGCAACTTCCCAGAGAGCTCTTACCCTGATGTGTGCCCCAAGGCACCATAAACTCTCCATTCTAGAGTTTCTGCTTTAAGTGGATGCCCCATTTTTTCCCTCTCTGCCAAAATAACACTTTCAATCCATTCTCTCCAGGCCTGCACACCTCAGTCTGTTAACAGCAAGGGCCCCAGGGCACTGTGGCCAGAGGGAGCATGAGAGGCAGGTGGCAGGGGTTTGGGAGAGAACTGAGGCAAAGCTTTATCCATCCAACTGTAATCCGACCTTCCCCAAATCCATCTCGAGTATGCAACATCCATCTAGGTCACCATCTATGCTGGGGCCTGAAATGGGCAGAAGCAGGCTGTGTGACTCGCTGTTGCCACCCAGTAAATGTTGAGCATGAGTTATTCTATGAGTATCTGAACTAAAATTAGGGAAAGGTTTCCCTAAATGTTTTACCACTGATAGCCAGCTGCATTCTTCCTGGACTAAACTGGACCATAGTAGTTCTTCATTTGCAGCTGAGAAATGGGTTTCAGCTCCCTAGACCAAGCATCCATCTTTCTTCAGAGTCCACAACACAAATAAGGGCCCTGTTGGATGCTCCAGGGAGCCCTGCTGCTCAAGAAATTCAAGAGCAGCCAGGACCTACATTCCTCAAGAATGAAATCATAGGATGATGGATGGAGGAGAGGAGACTCACACTCAATAAAAGCTCAGAGTGAAGATCACAAGGTGCATTCACACTTCCCTGCAAACAAATCTCAATCTCCTGGAGCTAGGGAGAATCTGAACCCTGGGCGCTGGAGTGTTTGTGGAGTGTCCCACCCACCTCCCCTGACCCACTGTCTGCTGATAACCTTTGACTTTCCTCCTGGGGACCACCCTCAGGGGATTCCCAGGGCACTGGCTCCAGGCTGGGTTGTTGGCCACACTAATCCTTTCACATGGTTCTTCTTCGGATGGATTGTGATTAGTGGCTGAGTCCACTGATCAGTGCAGCCTTGCCATGACCCAGTCATTTCCCAAATACATGAAGCTGTTGGGCGATATCCCAGGTCTAAAACAGAATATCCCCTTTGGTTTCTGTTGCCCAGGATCATCCTTCACCTTGCCACACCTCTCCCTTCTCTATTTATTGGCCTGGAGATTTCTCTGCAACAAGGACAGTGATAAATGAAGGGAAACTGTTGCTCTCCTATCTTCTGTACATATACTTTTTTCCTTTTCCCTTCCTTCCTTTTCTCTTTAGCTCATCACAGTTTCTCTTTTCTTTTGAACAATTTCTTCCCAATTCATAGTATCTGTTTGCACATTTTAGATCATATTTACTTGTTCAGTTTCTACACTAATAGGACAATATGATGTTTACACATGTGTGTGTGATTTATTTCACTTATAAGTATGGTCAAGTTTATCCTTCTTTATGGCTGAATAGTACTCCATTATGTAAAAACACCACATCTTTTTTTATCCATTCTTTGGTTGATGCCCATTTGAGTTGTTTCCAAGATTTAGCTATTGCAAATTGTGCCGCTATAAACACAGGTACACATATGTTGCTCTGGTGTGATGTTTTTAATTCTTGTGGGAAGGGGAATAGCTTGGTCAAAAGAGAACCCTAAACCTAGTTTTTAAAGGACTCTCCACACTGATTTCCATAGTGGTTGCACCAGCCTACACTCCCACCAACAGTGGAAAAGGGTTCATTTTTCCCTGCTGCCCTAGAAGCATTTCTTATTAATTTCTTGATGATAGCCATTCTTTCTGGGGTGAGATGGAGTCTCATTGTTGTTTTAATTTGCATCTCACAAATGACCAATGATGTTGAACATTTTTTATGTACTTATTTTCCGCTTGTACTTCTTCATCTGAGAAGTGTGTATTCATCTCAGATTCTCATTTTTTGACTGGGTCTTTGAATTTGGGGGCCTAGTTATTTTAAATTCTGTATATGTTCCAGATATAAGTCCTTTGAGGGGCAACTGGCTATAATTTCTTCCCCCTCTGTGGGTTGTCTTCACTCTGTTGGTGATTTCCTGTGCAAAGGCTTTTCAGTAAGGTCAGATTTTTTTTTGTTGATTCTTTGCAGTATTTCCCATGTAGTCTGGATTAAAAAGAATTTCTAACAGAAGAACATTAAATCTCATGAACATGTATGTGACACTATTTTTATTTAATGCTAAAAATTAGAAAAAATATTTAAATACCCTTAGCCACTCAGGAAACTATTAATACATTAGACTTTCACATTATATTAAAACTGTTCATACAGGCAGTGATTTTTAAATAAGAGAAGGTGTACATTCAGATGTCTTAATAAATTTTGGGGGAAAAATAGAAATTTCCAAGGGCATCTGCATAGCCTTTAAAATCTTAAAGGATGAACAAGGAAACTTCTATCCACAGACTTTTTTTCCCCTACACTGAGTCTTCAAAACCTAAGTTAGATTTAATTTATGCTAAGTCAAAGATGGAACAATGAAATTGGATATGAGATTCATGCTTTGATTTTCAATAAGACTTAACTATTTTTTGTGTACTGGGAATCAAACTCAGGACTTTGAGCTTGCCAGGCAGAGGCTATGCCACTGAGTTATATCCCCGGCCCATAAGACTGGACTTTGGAGCGTATGAATGAGCCTTAACCTTATCACTTTCTATGTCTTGTATCCAGATGCATCCCCAAACCCTCATGGGGTCATAGGTGGAACTTTTCAAAGGTGGCTGGATCGATGATGGTGTGTGATGATGGGCTTAAGGGTGCCCCACCCTTGGTGTGAATGTTATCTGCCCTAAGAGTGGGTAGCCTGGATAAAAGAACAGAAAGAGGTGCTGCCATCACTTGCTGCTGCTTCTGGTTCTGTTGTTTCACTGTTTGTCTGCTGCTGCCTCCTACCTGCTCTTCCCTACCCCTCCTCCGTGCCACCCTGCCTTGGAGCCAGCTGATTATTGACTAAAACCTCTATGAACAGTGAGCCAAAATAAACTTTTCCTTCTTTAATTTTGGTTGTTGTCTATTTTCCCTTAGCAATGAAAAAAGTAACTAAAACACCACTTAAGGTTGTGAGGAAACTCCTTAGTCTACATCAGATGCCAAAAGAAATGAGAAAGAACTGACCTATCACCTTTTATAGCAGTGATTGTACAAAAAAAAGGATAGCCCGGAAGTGTAGTTGGGTGGTGAAATGCTTATCTAGCATGCAGAGAGCCCAGGGTTGATCCTTAGTACTGTAAATAAGTAAACAAATAATGGATAGATGACAGATAGATAACCAAGTGTAACAGCACACATCTGTTATCTTAGTTGTTTGGGTGGCTGAGGTGAGAATATTGCAAATCCAAGGCAAGCTTTGGCAACTTAGCAAGACTTTGTCTCAAAATTAAAATATAAACCTATGAAAGGGTTGAGGATATAGCTCGGGGTAGAGGAGCATTTCTCTAGCATGTGTGAGGCCCTCAGTTCAATCCCCAATAAAATACATACTCACACACAACCACACACACACACACACACACACACATGCAAATAAAAATATTTCTCTACACATGACCATGTCCGGGATGTTGTGTACGGTAAGTGATGTGAGAGGAGCTGTCAGATCATAGAGTACATACTGACAAGATACAGACAATAAATCTGAAGGATTCATGGGAGGCTGAGGTCACTGTGTGTCGGGTTAATTTTGTTTTGGGGGACATTTGGAGATGATTGGCTTAAGCTGGATCTTCGTCAGTGGGTTAAAAGTGAAGAGGAACAGAGAAAGCAGAGTAAACTCAGGACAAAGGTCAAGAAAAATGTGGGTCTGGAGAATTTGGTGCAGAATGTACATCAAAGGTGAGAGCTGAATAAAGAATGACAGATGCTCCAGGTCAGGTTGTCAAAAATGTGCGTGTCCCCTAGGAGTGGTGGTGCATGCCTGTCATCCCAGCTATTCAGGAAGCTGAGGTACTAGGATCAAAAGCTCAAGGCTAGGTTGGGCAATTTATCAAAACCCCATCTAAAACTTTTAAAAATGCAAAGGGTCAGATGTAGTGCAACACTCCTAGGTTCAATCCCTGGTTCCAGAACAGTAATCTAGAGTGCCCCAAACGAGTTTGCTCTGTGGCTATTGTCTTAGCACTAAGCCTTCCCGCCTGCTTCCCAGCAGTCCTTCCTTTCTCAGCCTTTTCTCTGCGTGTACCTCAGCCTCGGGCTGCAGAAGCTGAATGCAGATTCAGAGAAAGAACCACATACTAAAAATCCTGCAACCAAGATAACAGAAGATTTAAAAATTTAGAAGAAAAAAATAAATTTCTCATTTCATCATTTGGAAAGTGGATTGCAAGTGTACTGGCCAGTGAGGAAAATGCCTTCCTTATGTGGGACTATGTTTATAAAATTTACAAAATGTTTACTACAAAATGCATTGTCCAACTTGGGACACATTTGAGCGTGAAAGATGGTGCTATCCATGGCTGCAGAAGATAGCAGGCATAATAACTGCAGGCGACAGGAGTGTTCACAACAAATCATGAGGAGCACTTTCTACGTCTGATGGTGTTTGGGATGGCACCCTTCCCCCATCCTTCACCCACCATCTGACTCTTGTAAATGTGGGTGCTGCTCTTTCTCTCCCACTAGGTTATAAATTCCTCAGAGTCAGGATTGTGGTCAGCACCCATAGACTGAAACACATCGCATACGATTCTCTGCGTATCACAAACAACCTATAGATGTAGGCTTACTTTCATTAGGGCAGGTAACTGACAGGTGTGATTGTGGGGCCCCAGGGGGTAGCCACACATAGAGTCCCATAGGGACCCTGGGGGTCACAACGGAGGTGCTGAAATGTGAAGTAGGAGATGTAGGGCAAAGCCTCTTCAAATTCTTGTCTTCATGACCTCTGGCTGGCTCTTTGAACCTCCTCTTACCAAATTTCTTCAGTCTGTTCCCACTGCTCCCCATCTTGGTCCTGTCCCAGAGCTCCCTCGTGAGCTCTCTTTAATTGTAAGCTTGGGAGCTCCTGTTCCAGGGCTGGCATGTGGGGGGGGGGGTCCCTTGGGAGTTGTCAACCTCGCCTTCCTCCCTCAGTGTCCATGCTAAGTATCTGCATGGACGCTGAGGAGTCCTACACACAGGTGAGAGGCAGGTGCACTATGCAAGGTGAGCAGGCAGAATGGGTGCCCAGATGCTGGCTCTCACCCCATTTATCCCCAGCTTCTCCTTGCCTAAGTCTCCTTCCCTAAGTACCCTGCGTCTCATCATCCTCTTTGAAATTGACCTATAATAACTACATATGTATGGGGTATATTGGGATATTTTAATATATGTATACAATATGTAATGACTAGGTCAGAATCATTGACATACCTATCACATCAAACATTCGTGATTTTTTTTCTTTCCCCTTCCCATGAGAAGAGGCTGTTGTCTGTCAGAGGAGGCTGTTGAGAAAGAGTTTCCAGGGAAACCAAGGCTGATGTGGAGATCTAAAACCTGGCAGAGGGACTGATGGAGGTTGCAGAATGAGACCTTACCTGGAGGGACAGGCTGTCTCTTGTCCCTTTTCACTTAGTAAGTGCAAACACAAGAAAAGGACAGTAGAGTTACTTTGATGCTAGACCCTCCGCCTCAGGGCTTCTCTGCTGACTTTGACTTCTGGCAAGAGCCTTGCCCAAAGGTAAATGTCATTTTCCTCTCCTGCCTTCTCTCTTCCTTGGAGTTCTTTATATCGGTTATTGGTTTGCTCCCTGTTTCTGCTTCTGTACCAGCCTATTCTCTACCTCTAACTTGCATTACTATGATGTAAAGTAGAATAATGAGTCTGATGACTGTAGGGCTTAAAAGTTAAAATGCCAGTTTATTGATTGTATACTGCCCATCACTAGAACAAAGCAAGGATCTCTGCCTTTTCTCAGCAGATTAAAGATAGAGTTATGAACACAAAGTAGTTAATTTCTAGTTTTCTAGGCTCCCTGCAAATCCTTGTCCTGTAGGTTGATGAGATTACTTCTTTTTTTTTTTATTTTTATTTTAAAGACAAAAGAATGGAGACATATGAACCAGAATAAGCCATAAACAATACCGAAAATACAAAATTATACAGATTATAGTAGGGAATTAGCACTGGATGCTGTATTACATAATGTTATCTTCACATTAGTTAACACATAAACATTAAAGGAACTACCAAATTATAGAGAAGATAGTAGGGAATTAGCACTGGATGCTCTCCTACATAATGTTACCTTCACATGTCACTCAGTTACACAGATGATGGCCCATTTGATCATTCAATTTTCTCCTCCCTCATCTCCATTGCCCTACCTCTCAATCAGTCATCTTCCCTGTGATAATAACTGTATTCCTGGGTTTATCTATACCCCTGGACTCTCGCCTTGGGAAGAGATATAGCTGCCTCAGACTATACTATAACATACATGGGTGTATACAAACTGCCATGGTCGGAGGTGGAAAAGCACCTATGCTTACAGCGGACCACCCAGCTCCGTCCCGTCGCCGTGCTATAGGTGGGAGCAGGTCCAGTCCATGGGGCGCCCTCAGCACGGTTCACACGGAGCAGCCGCGGGGCCCACAGCGGAGCAGCCACAGGGCACACGCCCCCATCTGGGTGCCCTCGGTGACTCTTTTGGCTCTGTCCTGTTGCCTTGATGCCAGAGGCTCTTTCTTCTCCTCCTCCCTCCTCCTATCTCCAGTATTACCTTTCCCCACCCCTTGCAGCTGGGCACTGGACGAACTTACGATGCTTGGTTATAAGGGCTTGAAATCTCCCTGGCCCGTTCTCACTGTGTTAGTTCAGGGTATGAACTGAGTTTAAAGATTAGTTCTAGAATAGAGTTGGAGGATTTTCTCGGGTCTGCTGTATAAAGTATGTTGTTGTTTTTCAGACTCCCAGTCTGCTGCTTTTCACCTAATTTGTTGCTATGGGTTCATATGTGCAAGCTGTAAGGAGACCCTCTTGGTGCACACATTAATAGTTTGGGGTGAGTCCTGAAGACTGTGGATTTGTCCCATTGTTGCCAGGAAAAGGCAGTGCTTGCTCAAGCCTCCGAGACTCAAGGTGCTCCCAGAGAGAGTTCAGGGTGGGAGCTGAGTCCTGGCAACCCAGCTTATGCTTTCTGCCTGATGTTGGAGTGAGAAGGGCATGGAGCCAAGCGATCCACCTCCATCCGCATCTCCCTCCCGTTGCAGTGCTGGAGCCCCCGTCCACTCCTCGGCCGGATCCCTGGGAGCCGCTATGGCTTGCTGCCGAGGTTCCCCGCTGCTCTCCACCAGTAGTGGGTCACCCAGCAGAGAGGCAGGGGGTCACTGCCTCGAGGCAGGTGCAGTGCCGGGCGTGGTGAGCTGTGTACTAGTTGCATTGATTCTCTCCAGGTGCTGATTAGGAAGGTTGCTGCAGATTGGGGACTTTGCCCCAGTGGCTGTTGTAACTCGAGTTGGGAGGCTTCCATGAGCGTGGGCCTCCGAAGCTGAAGCTGCGAATGCTGGAATGAGGGCGTGGGCCATGCGTGTGTTTGGAGCGGTGACTTCCTCCTTCTCCCCTCCCTCCGACTGCGCGAGGGGGATCTCAGATCCTTTCCTCCAGAAGAGGTTTTGCTTAGTCTTCGATTCCCATTTCAGATCCTTCCTGAGTTTGATACCCACCTCTTTCCTTTCTGTCTCACATGTTGCTATATTCCTGTATTCCTTTGTCTGAGTGGCATTCTTCCAGCAGGTTCTCTCTCCGCTGCCTACCCGGTCGCCATCTTGAAGTCCTCTTGTAAAATTTATTTAGTTATTTATTTCTTTCTAATGAATTGACCATTACATTTCTAAAGTTTCTGAAATGGCCAACATAGAAAGATACCACTTTTCCCACTGGAAAAAAGAAGGCCTGTTTAATAAATGGTGCTGGAAAAGCTGGCTTGCCTCTTGCCGAAAACTGAAAATAGACCCCAGTCTATCACCATGCACCAAACTCAGGTCAAAATGGATCATAGACCTCAACATCAAAACAGAAACTCTAAACCTACTGGAAGACAAAGTAGGTAAAAATCTGGAAG
>PVLD010029125.1:5743-18581 GCA_004027595.1 Dinomys branickii | reverse complement strand
TTTCTTTGTCTCTTTCTTTCCTTTCTCTCATGAAGTAAAAAAATTTAAACCAAAGTAGAGAAAACAATATAACCCTACACACATCACTTGACTTCTTCAACAATGGGCAAATCACGGACAACCCTGACTCATCTGTAACAGCCCCTCCAATCTCCATGGGAGTATTCTGAAGCAAATCCCAGATATCATATCATTTCACCCATGAATACTTTAACACGGATCTCTAAATTATAAGGATGCTTTGAAAAACATAAACATAGCTGGACATGGTGGAGAACACCTACAGACTTCTCAGGAGGCTGTGGCAGGAGGATCACTTGACCTCAGCAGTCGGGTGTCAGTTGAGCCAACACAGCAAAACTCTAACTCTCAAACTAAAAATAATAACCACAATTATCAGTATCACACATAAAAAATTGACATTACATTTTAAATATTATTAAATATCCAAATTATTCTTCAAATTGATTTTTTAAAGTCTTCTCACAGTTAGTTTAGTCAAATTACTATCCACACAAAGCTTACACGGTACATTGGGTTGGTTTATCTGTTGCCACACCCCTGGTACTGGGAGTTGAAATCAGGGTCTCCCCACCTATCTCCCCTTCTAAATTTTGAGACAAGGTCTTATCAAGCCACTAAATTGCCCAGGCTGGGCTCAAACCCCCGACCTCCCCTCTCAGCCTCCTACCACCCGCCTGATTATCTTTTGCGTTTTCCTTCACTGACGACTATAGTCTCCAGCCTCACCCATTTACCTATAAAAGCCTTGAGTTTATCATTTCATTTTCTTTAAAGGTTTTCCTCATTTCCTCTTTTTAGTTCCCCTTGCAATTTATTTGTTGAAGAAATTAGGCTGGACCCAGCATGGTGGGTCACACCTATAATCCCAGCATTCAGGAGGCTGAGGCAGGAGATCACCAGGAGTAGGAGGCCAGCCTGGGTCACACATTGAGTTCAGTAAGTTCAAGGTCAGCCTGAGCTACATAGTGAGCCCCTGGGCTGGGGATATAGCTCAGTGGAATAAGCACCTGCCAAGCAAGCGCAGGGTCCTGAGTTCGATCCCCGGTGCCGCCAAAAAAAAAAAAAAAAAAGAAAGGTTCATTAAGGGGGCTGGGGATATAGCTCAGTGGAATAAGCGCCTGCCTAGCAAGCGCAGGGTCCTGAGTTCGATCCCCAGTACCGCAAAAAAAAAAAAAAAAAAAAAAAAATACTGAGACCCTGTCTCAAAAAAGAAATTAGGTTGGTTGTTGTCAGGTAGAATTCCCTACAGTCTGAACGTTGATGACTGTGCCCTCAGACTGTCACTTCACACATTCCTCTGTCCCTTGGTGTACCTTTTAAATGCATCTGAGTCCTAGAGCAGCAGTGGTGAGGCAGAGCTTTCACTGACACAGAGTGCTGTCTTCGGCACTTGTACCACAGGTTCACTGTGGTTGTCCCGGAGGTTGTGTTATTAGTGGCCAATGATGACAACTGACTACATTCAGTATTTCTGTCTTTGCTTTTTTTTTTGAGACAGGCTCTCACTCTGTAGTCCAGGCTGGTCTTGAACTCACTACAGAGCCCAGGCTGGCCTCGAACTTGAGACGATCCTCCTGCCTCAGCCTCCAAGTGCTGGGATTATAGGCTTGCACCACCATGCCTGGCCTACATTCAGTATTTCATTAGGAGTTTGAAAACTAGTCTTATCATACTTTTAGTTAGAAATCTGTAACTTTATCCTGAGGTAATTTATACAGGAAAAGGCAGATTAAATATGTGGTTCTTTTCCTTTACTTGCTAGTTTTCAGAATAGCAAACTGCCACAGCTTCTAAAGATCCTGAGTTCTTCCTAGTATCTCCAATCTAAATGTACAGAATATAGAATTTTTGTTTTATTTATATCTTTTTTCTCTTCTGTGCAATATCTTGCTTTCTAACCTAATTATTTATGTGCTTTGTCTTACTGTGTACTTATACTGGTTTCAGAATTACAACACAAATTTTTTTTTGGCCCTTTTGAGACAGGGTCTCGCTATGCAGTTCAGGCTCACCTTGAGCTCATTTTGTAGCCCAGGCTGGTCTTGAATTCACAGCGATCCTCCTGCCTCAGCCTCCCTGAGTGCTGGGATTACAGGCATGTGCCACCACACCCAGCTACAACACAAATTTCTGAACTTTCTGAAATGTGGTCTCACTATGTAATCAGTCCAGCCTTGAAATTTGCTATGTGGCTCAGGTTGGCTTCAAACTTGTGATTCTCTTGTCTCAGCCTCCCAGTGCTGGGATGACAGGTACTCATCACCATGCCTGGCTTCTAATACCTTTTAAAATATGGTTACTGAAATCAGGTTCATCTTTGTGGCACATATATTAAGTGGTTTTTTCTTGTTGTTTTGTACCAGCAATCAAACTCAGGACCTTGTGCCCACCAGGCAGGCGCTGTGCCACTGAGCTATATCCCCGGCATGTGATATACATATTTAGTACACCCAAATACTGTTTTAGAATGTCTTATTATGCTACCGATTGGATATGGTATAAATTTCATTTGTTTCATTTTGCTGTGCAGACTTGGGAAGTAGGACAGGCAGCCTCCATGACCCCCATTCCTCACCCCCTTCAGCTTCAAGCCCAGCATAGGGGTCTCGCCATAAGTGCGGCAACATGTGTGACCTGTTTCTTTCAAGAGAACACAGCAAGGTGCAGGGACCTGGGCTGAAGGTACAGGTAGGGCACAACCTAGCGGGCCAGAGGTCTGGATTTGAGCCTCAGTATGTGTAACTAAAAGTCCTTAATCAGTTTATTTAAATTTTTTTATTTTTCATTTTTAGTTGTAGTAAAATAAAACAGCAACATAAGATTTATTGTCTCAATCATTTTCTAAGTGTGAAGCTCTATGACATCAAGTACCTTTCCATTGTTTAACCGAAATGCTTTTCATTTCTAGGACTTTACTCTCCACCCCACATCAACACTCACATCCATTCAACAGAAACCGTCTCTATTCTGCCCTTCGCCCAGCTCCTGGCAACTACTATCTCATTTTGTTTCTATGAATTTGACTACTCTGGATATTTCACATAAAATCATGTATCTGTCCTTTTGTGATTGGCTTATTTACATAGAGTAATGTCGTCAAGGTCCAACTATGTTGTAGCATGGGTCAGAATGTCCTTCCTTGTTCATACATATATTTCGTCTATATATATTTTTTATTATTATTATTTTTAACAGTGCTAGGGGGCAAACCCAGGCCTTGTACATCCTAGCCAAGGGCAGTACCATTAAGCTACACACCCAGTCCTACTACCTTTCAGTGGATATTTGAGTTGCTTCCACCTTTTGGCTATTATGAATAATGCTGTTATAAAAATGGGTGTACAGGTATCTGTTCAAATCCCTGTTTTCAATTCTTTTAGATATATACCCAGAAGTGGGATTGCTGGATCACATGGTAATTCTATTTTTACCTTTAGGGGAAATATCACACTGTTTTTTTTTCTTTCTGTCCTGCTTTTCTCTTTTTAAGACAGGGTCTTGCTCTGCAGTTCAAGATGACCTTGAACTCACTTTGTAAGCCATGTGGCCTCAAACTCACATGGATCCTCCTGCCTCAGCCTCCAGTGCTGGGATTATAAGTATGTGCCACTACATCTGGCACTGTTTTCCACAGTGGATGCATGATTGTATTTATTTACTGATGCTGGGAATTTGAACCTGCAACTTCACATATGCTAAGTGCACACTCTACTACTGAGCTACACCCCAGCCCCTGGCTGCACTATTTATTGATCTTATCTTCACATTCACTAGTATGTGTACAAAGTGTTCCAATTTCTCCACATTGTCATCCATGCTTGTTACTTTGGGGGCTCCTGCTGTGTTTTGATGGTAGCCATCCTAAGAGTCGTGAGTGCAAATCAGATGATTCAATTAAAGGTCGATCATCCTGGGCACACCTGCCTGAATCCGCCAGAAGTCTTTAACAAGGGATCTGTACCTCTAAACACAGGTCCAAAATGCTTTTTCTACCTCTGGCTTGAAGAAGCAAGCTGCAGCTGCAAGGACTGGAACTCTGCCAACATCCAAGGGGACCTGCGAACAGAGCCTCCCCTACCAAAGCCCCGAGTAAGATGGCAGCCTAGAGGGCACCTTAGTCACAGACCTGTGGGCCTGGACAGGTGACAGAGAAGGTACACCAGATGCCAGGCTTGCTCACAAATGTGTGCTATCTTCACTAAGGCTGCTACACAGGACAGAAAGTGACTCAGGAAACATTTTCATTCTGGTTTATTTCCTAGTTCTATAAATTTACAATTCCAAAGTCAAATTTACAAACACAGTGCCGGGGTGGTGGCACACACCTTAATCACAGCACTTGGGAGGCTAAAGCAGGAGGATCACTGTAAGTTTGAGACCAGCCTGAGCCACATAGTGAGAACCCGTCCCCCACAATAAAAAAAAAAATTTTTTTTCACAAAACAAGATATATTTAGAGAGGTCTGGGTACCTGCTTTCTCCGCCCTGTTTCTTTTTGTGGAGGTGATCATTTATAAAAATACTATAGCTTATCCTTCCATTTAAGGACATACACGTAAAGAAAAACATGATTTCTTATATAAATAACTTCCTCAATATACTTTTCTTCATATTCCTTTTTAAAGAAAGCAATGGTAATAGTTTTTATTACACAGTACAACTACTACATAGGATTTTACAGGCATGAACATTTAATAACTTTCTAGGCAATATGAAGAAGAAATTTCTTTTTTCTTTGACTATCCACACACCATATTAAATGACAACTGTGATGACCACACACATTCTTGGTGAGAATGGGTGCTCAGTTGTCTTTACCAACACATCCTCGTTACCTTCAAATCTTCCGCTGCACAGGCAGAACGATGAGCACCGTACTCCCAAGCACTCCTGCCTGGTGTGCACTGAAATACTGACAACGCAGAGCTTGGGACTGTACCTTTTAAGAGCTACCTTGTTAACCTTGAGTGTATTCTACTTGGACAATCAGGATGGTAAACTCTGTGCATAACAAAAAAGACTTTTTCCTGTGGTAAACTGATTCCACGACCAGCCCAAATCAATACCCTCCCTGAATTCATTCCCTGTACCTGTGACTTCATCTCCTCCCCAGGACTGGCCACGGACTCGCTTTGCTCAGTGGGCCAGCAGCAAATACAAGCAGGGACTGGATGCAGCATACTCACACTTCAACTTCCACCCACAGGCCTGGCACACCATGAGAAGATGCCTCTGCTAATCACTGTGGCCAATGCTTCAGTTAACAGCCATGTGTGAATGTCTTTTCATATTTTTGCTCATGTCTCTGAGATTCCTAGAAGTGGGTATATCAAAGAGTAAATACAAACACACCCTGCTCAGTACTGACAACGTGTCTCTTCCAGGGGAGACAGTGGCATTTTATATTCCAAGCTTGACTTGAATGTCAACCTAAGAGGAGCAGTGACATCTCAGGGCAGTGTAACTTGCACACTTGCATTTCTCTTAATGAGTGACACAAACTTTTTTTTTTCATATTTATGGAACATTTGCCTAAAACATCAACTTTTTTTTTTTTCATTACTAGGGATTGAACCCAGGGCCTTCACACCGAGCTGCATCCCTGGTCCTTTAAAAAAAAAACTATTTTGAGGGAGAGTTTTGCTAAGTTGCTTAGTTTCCCAGGCTGGAACTACAACTGCAATCCTGCTGTCTCGGTCTTCTAGACTACTGGGATAACAGACAGGTGTGGGGCATCAGGCTGTAGAAAGATCGTAACACATTACTTTGGTTGCTCTTATCTCCAGCAGCCTGAAAAGACAACATAATAAAATATAAAACATTGCTGCTGTCACTGGCCACCATAGTGTAAAATAAAAGCATCATTTATAAGCACTGATTATTTTTCTTCTGCCAGATCACAGGAGCAAATGGACCATGCACCCCAAATGTACTATGCTTACCTTCAAATCTGAAGCAAATACAAAGTCTCACGTTAAGAGTTTTTGCTTTACTCTGTGATGCAATTTCCTTTGCTATGTCACCTTAAACATGTCACTTAATTTCTCTGCATTTATTTTTACAGGTATCAAAATATGATGTGATGATGATATGATCTTACAGGGTAGCTTTTAGAATTAAAGAAAACAAAACATGTCAAAGCTGCCTTGTGTACAAGCTAAGCAGTTGCTATTCATCTGTGAGAGCCAACCACTGGAAAACCAGGCCACCGCTGACTGGAAAAACAAATGGTGGCCACAGGGCCGCAGTAGAACTAGGACTACAGACCCAGGGTCCAGTCCCGTGGCAGAGCTGACAGTCTCAGGGAGACTGGCTTCTAATTTTCAGCTCAGGAACCTAAGCTGAGTGTGTCAATCCCCTCTTCACAAATGTGCACCAGCGAAGGCTCAGACTTTACCAGGACAGCTTCAGAGAGGCCAAGTTACCACTTCCAGAGGCTTATCCATAGCTCAATGAACAGTTAGCAGCTTCTATTTAAATCCCATTAATAGGAAAGAAAAAGTAACAAAAAGGCAAATCCCTTTTTCATATGGCAAGACTCCCAGGCATGGTGGTGCACGTCTGTAATCCCAGCACTCCAGAGACTGAGGCAGAAGAACTGCTGAGCGTTCTAGGCCAGCCAAGGCTACAAAGGGAAAACTTATCTCACAGGAAAGAAAAAGCAAGAATATATATTGATTCTTACCTACCTATCTATCTATACGTTTTGTTTTTCTTTGGGTTGGGATCCCACTATGTACTTTAAGCTGGCCTTGAACTCACTGTGTAACCCATGCTGGCCTCAGCCTCCTGAGTACTGGGATTATAGGCATGCACCACCACACCTGGCAAGACCTGCAATACTTTTTACGCACCTGCTATGTGTCCTAGTTCTGCCCCTAATATACTCCACCCCTCCCCAGCCTTTCCTCAAACTGAACCGTCTCCTGTGCCCTCACCTCCACAGTCACTCTCGTAGTGCACAGCGTAGAGAGGTCTTGCCAATTTGAAAGCTTCCCTTCTCTGCATTCACTCTGATCCACCAACAGTCCTGTGCGTGTGGTCCCAGGCAGGGCTGCTGGGTCAAAGATGGCACCTGAGGCAGGCGCTCACTTCTGAGCATGTGTGTGAAGGCCAAGTCCCCTGCATCTGCACACGTGTTTCAGGTCCTTCCAGACTCCTTGCTGCTCCCATAAAGAAAAGGGGTTGTGGATAACCATTCAGAGTGAGCTGGTTATAGGAAGAAGCAGCATTAGTGGCCCACTAGAAGCCCATTAGTGGTAATAAGGACACCTCTTTCTGCTCGGTGTGGACAGAGTTTGAGGGGAGGGCTTTTCACAGGGCTTGCTGAGAGCCTCAGTGTCTACCTAGCCCAGAGGTCTCCAACCTCAAAGAACACTGGAGTGCAGCCAGCTTTGGAAGTTAGCAAATGCTAGAACACTCCCATGACTCCTTCTGTGGACTTCAAAGGCAGTACAGAGCTTCCTGGGTGCCTACTGCTGGCAGATGAGAGCACAGGGCAGTTCTGGCCAGGGCCCCCCAGCCTGGTGCGGTCCTCTTCTCAGAGGGAACTAAACTGCAAAACGTGCAGACATCGTGACCTAGATATCCCACTTTAGGGTTTATCCCAAAATAATGGGGTGCAGTTGCCAAGCTGCACATCTATGAACATTCCCTGTAGTACTTTTAAACTGAGGAAACTGGGAACTGTGTGAAAGCCTGCCAAGGACCTGCGCTTAACTAGAGGGGTCTGTGTCACCACCATGCAATGGGACACCACACAATACTGCAGATGCTGTTACTGAGCTGTGTTTACTCAGCTAGAAAGACTTTTCCAGGACACAATGCGGGGCAGGGAGCACCCCAATGCGTGCAGCACTTAGTGAGACTGTCTAATTAGCTCATAGATAGAGACACGCCTCCAAGTGTGACAAACAGTGTGGCTGCCTCGGGACTGGGGTTCAGGTTATTTTCCTTTCTCAGTTATATATTTATGTAAATTACACAGTTTTATGGGCTCATTAGAAGAAATCAAACAGCAGTGAGGGGTGTAAAGAGTGAAACCCTGCCCCATCGTCGCCACCTCTCAGAGGTGGCCGCTGCCACTGTCTGGGGTGACTTTCTTCTACACAAGTATAATTGAATCCATATTTCTCTTTTATTCCTCTCTCTTTTTTGGGGGGTGGTAGTGCTGGAAATCAAACCTAGGGCCTACCTATATCCCTAGCCCTCACATTTTTTTTTTGAAGTAATAATAGCCAGGGGTATGGCACATGCCTGTGATCCCAGCTACTCAATAGGCTGGGGCAGAAGGACTGCAAGGTCAAGCTCAGCCTGGGCAATTTAGTGAAGCCAGGTCTCAAAATACAAAGGGGTAGGGGAGATGGGATGCAGCTCAGTGGCAGAGAATTCACCAGGGGTGGGGGCAGGGCCTACCCACCAGAGACAGGCAGGTGTGATCTGGGGGGCCAGCAAAGATAAGTGCGGAATAACAGCTTCCAGCACTCCGTGCACCACACTGCTCAGTGTGGGGAGGGTGCAGACAGGCCCAGCAAGGCCAGGAAGTTGACGGTGTGCTGTTCTTCTAAATCTTCACATCCAAACAGGGCCTGCCAGGGCTGGGCTAGTGCTCAGGAAGGCCGCAACCTATTTCAGAAACACGACCCTCTCTTGCAGTGTCTTTGGAATGCAGCCTCCATAGGCACAGGATACTGCTTTGGGCCCTGACACTGGGGCTCTGATACTGTTTTGGAGTTCACCTGTCACATTCAACAAATAGCAACTCATCCCTTGGCTTGCTGCAATTTTTTTTTTCTTCTTTTTTTCTATGGTGAAATCTTGCTATGTAGTCCAGGCTGGCCTCCAATTCACAGGCTCAAGAGATTCTCCTGCCTCAGTCTCCTGAGGAGCAGCAACTATAGGCATGTAATTTCTCTTGAACAGTTCCTGATCCCCCACCCTTTCCTCCTTGACAGTAGTTCCCACTATCACGTTACTGGGGAGGAGGATCTTTGAGGAGTCAGAAATGCTGCTAACAGCTCACCAGAAATCTGAAAGGGGGAGCCCAGTCAGTCTTCTGGCCTCAGCTCTGGGGAGAGACCAAATAAGCAGCCTGTCACCATGCCTGTCTGCGAGGGAGGAAGAAGGCTGAGCAGCCAGGGGGTCCAGGCAGAAACGGCTCTGCCCAGGTGTCAGCTGTTTCCTTCTGAGTCAGAAGAAAGCAAGCAGGGAAGCAGATCATTGCCTGTGTCCACAGGAGCCTCAGAAACACACACTCCTCCCCCCCCCCAGCACAGTGTCCTGGCCCAGGGCTGCTTCCCGTGGCTCACTGTCCTGCTGTCTGACAAGTTCTCCCTAAATTTCTGTCACGGTTACCCCTTTGGTTTCTTCTCTTCTGATAATAAAACCACACTCTATGCAGAAAACTTCACATGGTAAGAAGATACAAAAAAGAAAACATCAATGACTCACAGTCCCGTATCCCACACCAAAAGAGGCCTCTGTGAACATTCTCGTGTCTCTTCCTGTCACTGATGCCAAAAGGCACACCATTATCAGAAATGGGACCATTCTATGCAGCACTATGATATGCTGCTGCTTCGTGTGTGTGTGTGTGTGTGTGTGTGTGTGTGTGTGCGCGCGTGTGTTCTTTCTTCCTTTTAAGCCGATTTCCCTTTCATCTTCCACACGTATCTTTAAAAAAAAGTTAGCCAGGGCTGGGGATATAGCTTAATGGCACAAGTGCCTGCCTGCCAAACACAAGGTAGAGTTCAATCCCCTGCACCAAAAAAAAAAAAAAAAAAAAAAAAAAAAAAAATTAGCCAGGCTTGGTGGTGTACACATGTAATCCCAGCACTAGGGAGGCTGAGATAGGAGGGTTGCTGCGAGTTTAAGGCCAGCCTGGGCTAAAAGAGAGTTCAAGGTCAGCCTGAACTACACAGTGAAACCCTGTCTCAAAAGATAGGAAAAAAAAAAAAAATCAACTGGTTGAAATGACACCTGCCTGAGCAATGCTCAGTGATGCTCATGGTAAACTGTGAAGTGGTTAATAACTGTTTCCGTACATAAGGCCAGGCTCTGCACTAGCAGCAGTACATATGCTACAAACATGAAGATCACCACTACCAGCGTTTCCCAGATGACAATGGCACATCCTGCAGATGCTCACTTTTGACCTAAGACTCCATGGGCTCCCTGTGGCCATCCTGGGACTTAAACCCAGGTACCTGCCAACTGGGCTGCTACTCTCTGACATGCAGTGCAGCACCTTCTTCACTGAACCTTCTGTCCTGAGCAGTTTCTGCTTTGCCTCCTGCAGATGTGCAGGGTCTGCTGTCCTAACTCTCCAGCTGCTCTGCTCTCCTCATCAGGGGCTCTTAATATCCCCTGCAGGGAGCATCTTGAAATGCAGATGTCTGAGCAAAGGGGCCAAATTCTATTGAGAGACAACCAATTAAGACTCCACAGGGGGCCAGGGAAGATAGCCTTAGGCCGCCTGTATCTAATAGCCTCTTTCTATTTAGAGCTCAAAGCATTTCATGCAGGTCTCAAGTAAGATACAGATCCAGGGAAGCCAAAGGAATTTGCTCCAAATCCTGCAGCAGCTCAGCAGGAGATGCATTCCCTACCTCCCTCAGGGAATCTGCTAGGTATTCCTGTATCACAGCCTGGGGCACAGAATCCAGTTCAGGCAATTCTCGGGGCCTCTACACTCTCACAGAGGTTTAAATGATGGTCGCCTCTGTACTTGGGTCACTAGTCAGAAGCTACTAGGCTGTTTGTTTGAGACAGTGTCTCACTATATAGTTCTGGCTGGCCTTAAACTAACTATGTAGGCCAGGCTCCTAGGTGCTGGAATTACAGGTGCACACCACTATGCCTGGGCTGCTAGACACACTTTTTCAATAAGTGGCCAGATATTAAATATATGGGGCTTCAAAAGGCCATACCATTTTTTGTTTTGTTTTTGTTCTTTTTGCAGCACTGGGGACCAAACCCAGGGCCCTGCACCTGTTAGGCAAGGGTTCCACCAGTGAGTCACGCCCCAACCCTGCAGCACTTCCCCCCCCATACAGTTCTTACCATGACCACCAACACTACCGTTAAAGCACAAAAAAGCCACAGGCAATGCACCTGGAGTGTGGCTGTGCTCCAGGGTAGTTGTATTTACAAAAACAGGTGGCCAACCTCTGCTCTCAGGGTAGAAAGTCTTCCCTAAAAACTCATTTAGACCTGGACCAAATCACTTAGATTATGGCACAAGCTTATTTCTGAGGGACTGACCTGCTTTTCTTCAGCAGAGTAGGAAAATCTTTCTTTCAACTATTAATCTAAAACTGTGTTGCCAGGTGTGGTACTTCTCCCCTGTAAACCCAGCACTCAGGAGGCTGAGGCAGGAGGATCATCATGGGTTTGAGGCCAGTCTGGGCTACACAGAGGGACCTTCTCTCAATTAAATAAAATAAAATTGTGGAAAAGCACAGAGAAATTGATGGTGTTTCACCCTATAATTGGTCAGTATTACCAACAGATGAAAGAGAAAATATTTTACAAATCTATACCAACCAGAAAAGAGGATACATCAGGATAAGAAAAGAAAATGCCAAGAAAATCTGAAGGACAACAAGTAAGAAAACTGATGCTTATACACCCAGGCAGCTCCGTATGGCTTTGGTTAGCTGGCTGAGGCAATGGGCAGCTCATCCAAACCTGGAGACTGGAGAACTCAGCAGCTCCCCTTAGCAACAGTGGAGCATCCCCTTTCAGGAAACTTTGTTGGAGGGAGGATGTTAAAGCAACACATGCCTGGGACACCAGAAAGAAAGCAGGTAAGCGGCAGATGAGGTCAAGCGCAGCCCAGTCACGTCTTCCCTGGGCCAGGTTGGCACCCCTCTCTCCCAGTCTACCTGCTGTCTTCAGCTCACCTTAGGGAGGCAGGGGGAGGCAGAGCTGATCTACCTCCTGGAAGGGAGAAGGGAGCCCTGGGGTATGCAGCACAGGTCTGTGAGGCACTAACACCCCAGAGAGATGAGGCTGAGGGCTGGCTGCTCTTCTTAGGCTGAGAGCCTCCGGAGATGACAGATGGGGGCGGGGGTGGGTGTTCCTGAGCTCCAGGTCCCAGGACGTAGAGCGGAGAGGAATCCATGACTGGTGGCTGGCTCCAACTGTGGCACAGCCCTAGCACCTTCTGGGAAGGGTCTCTCTCCAAAAGCAGGTGGAGAACCTCAAGTACCTCAAATCCAAGTGTATCTTAAAAAAACATTTTCCCTCTCCAAACTAGTCATTTCCCCCTCCTTGAAAAGACTTTCAAGCTTTCCACTGCCCTTTTTCTTTGCTTTATTTTATTTTAAAGACAAAAGTCCACTGCCCTTACCATCAGATCCAGGCTCTGTCCTGACTGCCTGAGGCCCCTCGCATTCTCATCCCTGATATGCCTCCCGGGCGGGCGGCCTGGGCTTTGCCCTCTCCCTCAGCCCCCTCCAGCCAGAGGCCACTTTTCAGTTCCTCACCCTGGAGCTCCTGCGCATTCTCCTCAGGGACTACACATAGGCCCGCTGCCGGGAGAGCTGTTCTCACTCTTGGCCTCCAATTCTCTTTTTTTTTTTTAAATTTTATTTTAAAGACAAAAGAATGGAGATATGAACCAGAAAAGCCATAAACAATACAGAAAATACAAAGTTATACAGAATATAGTAGGGAATTAGAACTGGATGTTGTATTACATAGTTATCTTCACATTAGTTAACACAAAAACATTAAAGGAAATACCAAATTATAGATAAGATAGTAGGGAATTTGCACTGGATGCTGTATAATATAAAGTTATCTTCACTTC
>PVLD010029124.1:0-18481 GCA_004027595.1 Dinomys branickii | reverse complement strand
TTTTTATGTCTTCCTGATTCAATTTTGGCAATTTGTACCTTTCTAGGAATCTGTCCATTTCTTCTGTATTTTCTATCCTATGGGAATACAGATTTTCAAAGTAGGTATTAATGATCTTTTGTATTTCTTTTGGATCTGTAGTGACTTCATCCTTTTCATTCCTTATTGCATGAATTTGAGATCTTTCCCTTCTTTTTTTTTGATAAGGTTGGCTAGGGGTTTATCAATTTTATTTATTCTTTCGAAGAATCAACTCTTTGATTCACTAATTTTTTGTAGAGTTTTCTTCATCTCAATTGCATTAATTTCTTCCCTGAGTTTTATAATCTCCTCCCTTCTTTGGGCTCTTGGTTTGGCTTGTTGCTCTTTTTCTAAGAGTTTGAAGTGTACCACTGGGTTATTTTTTGCTCTCTTTCTATTTTCTTTGTATATGAGTTCATTGCTATAAATTTCCCTCTGAGGACTGCTTTCATTGCATCCCACAGATTCCGGTAGGTCGTACTTGCGTTTTTATTTATTTGTAGGTAATTTTTAATTTCTTCTTTAAGTTCTTGTGTGACCCATTGGTTATTCCGGAGGGTGTTGTCTAATTTCCAAGTGTTTATGTCGTTTTTGGAGTTCCCTTTGTCATTAATTTCCAATTTCATTGCACTGTGGTCAGATAATATGCATGGGATAATTTCAATTCTTTTGCATTTAGGTAGATAAGTTCTATGGGCTAGAATGTGGTCTATTTTGGAGAAAGACCCATGTGCAGCTGAGGAAAATGTGTATTCTGATATTGTGGGTTGGAACACTCTGTATACATCTACTAAGTCCATTTCTTCACACTTTTGGTTCAGGTCTGTTATTTCTTTGGTGAGTTTCTGTCCAGTTGACCTGTCTCTTTGCGTCAGAGGGGTGTTTAGGTCCCCTATTACAATAGTGTCATTAGTTATTTGATTTTTTACGTCTGTCAAGATTTGACTTGTAACGTTAGGTGCTCCATTTTTTGGTGAATAAATGTTTAGGATTGTTACCTCTTCGTCTTGCAGCTTTCCCCTAACTAGTATGTAATAGCCTTCTTTATCTCTTTTGATTGTTTTTGGTTTGAAGTTTACATTGTTTGCAAACATAATAGCTACCCCTGCTTTTTTCTGGGGACCTGTTGCATGGAGAGTTGTTTTCCAACCTTGGACTTTCAACCTGTGGATTTCCTTTTGAGTAAAATGTGTTTCCTGTATACACCATATCGTTGGATTGTGTTCCTTAATACACTCTTCCAATCTTTTCCTTTTGACTTTTGAATTGAGGCCATTTACATTAATGGTTATCATGGTTATATGTTGGCTTAGTCTAGTCATGTTATTTACTTGTTTTCCTTCTTTTGCTGAGTGTTTACTTGCTTGTTCTGTGTATGGAGTTATTTCTATTGTTGTTCTTGGGATTGTGGTCTCTTTTTTCTCTGTCTAGAATATCTTTTAGGGCTGTCTGCAATGCTGGTTTGGCACTCATGAAGTTCATCAGTTGTTCTTTGTCGCGGAAATATTTTATTTCTCCACTGAATTTGAGGGATAGTTTTGCAGGATACAGCAGTCTGGGTTGGAAGTTGTTTTGTGTCAGAATCTGTAATACCTCGCTCCAAGCTCTTCTTGATTTCATGGTTTCCGTTGAGAAGTCTGCTGTGATTCTGATGGGCTTTCCTTTATAGGTGATCTATTTCATTTCTCTAGCGGCTTTTAATATTGTGTTCTTTTGCTGGATATCTGGGATCTTGACTATTATATGCCTGTGTGTGTTTTTCTTTGGGTTATGGATCGTTGGGGTTCTATATGCCTCGCTTAACTGAACTTCAGTATCTTTTACCTTGTTTGGGAAATTTTCTGCTATTATTTCAGCAAATATTCTGTTTACATCGTTTGTGTGGTCTCCTGCTGTTTCACTCACTCCTATTACTCGAATATTATTACGTTTTGCCTCATCTTGGAACTGTTGGATTGATTTTTCTTGTGTCTTTGATGATTTTATGAGATCCTTTCTCGCTCATAAGCTGCCATGCTGTCTTCAAGGTCTGAAATTCTATCTTTGGTTTCATTTACGCGGTTTTGCAAGCTTTCAGTGTAAGTTTTCAAATCCTGGCATTCTCTTTGGATGTTTCATTCTTGATAATTCATTCCTAAATTGCTGTTGTAACGTTTCCATTTGTTTCCTATTTTCTTCTAATCTTTTATCTATTTCTTCTCTATGTGTACAGAACATTTCTTCCATTATTTTTTTCAGTTCGTTTTTTGTCTGAGAGATCAATGCAGGTATGTGGCTTATTTCTACTTCAAGCTCTTTTATGGCCTGTTGGAGTTGTTTCATTTCGGATGCAATCGTTTCATAACTTGCAGGTATGTGGCTTCCTGGTTCCCCTCTATCCTCCCATTCAGAACTTGTTCTGGGTGGGGTTGAGTTCTGAGACTGCGTTTTGTTCCTCTGTTTTCCCATTTTTGGGTATCAGATTCAAACTGTGGAGCTATAAATTCCACAGACAGTTCAGCAGGCAAAGGTGTGCTGCAGAGGCTGCTCCAATGGTTACTTCTCTTTGGGAGAATGTCCCTTAAGGTTTCTGCTGAGAGTTCTGCTTAAAAGGCTGCTCATATGCTGCTTTGTGGACTGCTCTACTCCGTACCCCGAGACCTGGCTGGGCTGCATAAACAGCTCGCTGCCCCAGGGACCTCGCAGGCAGGGGGCTGCTCAGGCGTTCCTCCCTGGGTGGGGCTCCTCCCCCACTCAAAAATCCCATCAGTGCGCCCAGCCAGCTCTTCCTTCCCGGGGAGTGTGCAGTCAGAAGTGCTGCTCGGATGTCCCTCGGTGGGCGGAGTTTCTCCCCGACTCAAAAAAACTGGTCAGGGCACCCAATCAACTCACCCTGGGATCGTGCAGGCAGGAATGCGGCTCAGATGTTTCTCCCTGGGTCAAGCTTCTTCCTGACTGAGAAATCCTGCTGCGGTGCTCACTCAGCTCACCCGTTCCGAGATCCATGCTGGCAGGAGATCCTGGCGCTCCCTGGCGCTTCTCCGCCTCCTTGGCGTTCTCGCAGGAGCCGCCGACCGCAGCTGCTGCAGTGCCTGCTCTCCGGCCGAGGATGGCACTGGCTGCGGAGGCGGCGCTCTGAGCAGGATCCTGGTCTACTGTGCGGATTAGCGCAGTCTGCCCGAGGAGCGTGTTCTCCTCCAAAAATTCCTGGTCGCAGCCGCCTGCGAGCCGTTTGGGTTGGGGAGATGGGAGGGTCTAATCCGCTGCAATTGCACTCGGTGGTATGCGGACTCGGCCGAGCCGAGCCGCAGCCCGCACGTAGAGCCAATCGCCTCGGGTGCCCAGCTCTCAGGGCCCGCCCACTTCTCGTGCGGCATATCCAGCCGACCCGTTAATGCTCAGGCAGCGCAGAGCAACACGTTCAGTTGGAATTTCGCAGCTGTGGACCCGGCACCCGCGCACGAAAGAGCGGTCTCTGGGAGAGTTTCGGTCTGCCGCTCACCTGGTCGCCATCTTCCCGGAAGTCTCCGGCGGGAAGCTGGAGAGACTGCTGGAGCAGGAGTTTGCTGACGTCATAGCGGTATGATGTGAGCCAGGTGGCGAGGGGTAGAGGAAACACAACCAAACTTGTTTGTCTGGGGATCAAGGAGGCCACAGCTCACTCCAGGCCTTCTATTGACACAGTGGGCTAAGGGTTATCAGGCTGTGATAGCTGGACAGTCCCATCCCAGGAAGAACATCTTAGATCTCTGAAAGCCCAGTAGATGAAGTGTGTAGCTGCCACCGTGAACTCTAGAAGGCTTCACAGAGGTGCTATCTGGGGAGACAGCGCATGTCAGCGCCCCAGTAGGCCGTAGAGTCAGACACATGCTGGACGTGCAGCCTCAGGCAAGGCACTGAGCATGTCTGTCACTCATGTCCTCAGCTGCCAGCAGCCCTCCTCCAGCCAAGTACAACCTCGGTCTTGGGATCAGGGTTTCAAAGTCCACGCCGTATCATTCGGATCACACCAGAACGAGGAGGTATAGTAGAGTACACGGCCCTTCTCACCACCCCGGGGCCATTTGTGGACTCCGAGGTCTAGAACACTCCTTTATATTAGTTTGGAGATTAGTAATTGTCAGTTTCTTAAATATGTGCTATCATATTTAATGGTCATGGCATTACAAAGAGATATCTGTACTATTAGGTATAAAAGTACAATTCAGAAGAATTTATTAATGCATTGTGCTCAAGATGAGACAAATTAAATCCAGCAGTGAGTTGCAGAGCTTGTGTCTGATTTCCAATATTTCCCATTTGTCTACAGTTTATTATATTACCTTTTACTCCTATTTTCCTTTGTTTTTCTATTTTCTAGGAGATTCCTCAACATTTACATTTTTTTTTTGAATTAAGTGTTGTCTTTAATGGAAAAGCTAACAAACTGTCTAGTTACATTTCTCCCCCAAACCACACACTTGGTAGTTACTGAGTCTCTAGGCAACATATTCAAGGCTGAGAGGATTAAAAACTTAAAAATGAAACGAGTCCACAGGTCCAACAAAGGGAGCCCTGCTACCTATAGGCTAATCTCCACCAGTGATGTTGCTTGACTCTTGGAGGCTGGAAGACACCCTAAACAACCCCACTTGGAACAGCTACTTATGTAGCCTTTTCCAGTTTCCAACTTCTGAATAAAGATAATATTTTGTTAATTCTATTTCTGAAAACTTTTTGCAAGTGGTTTTATTTACAATGCCAACTTTTAAAAGCTCACTAAAGTTAACTGGATAATAAACAACGCAGAAATCACTTTACAAAAACAGAGAAAGTTCACAATGTCAACTTTCTAAGGCCTGGGATATAGCTCAGTGGCAGAAGCTCCTGTCTGGCAAGCACAGACAAGGTCCTGAGGTTGATTCCTGATTCAAAAAAAAAAAAAAAAAAGACTTTCTATGGAGAACCCACAGTTCAGTTTTATTCAGAGTATAGAAAAGCAGCAATTTTTGCTCAGACTAGAAGAAATTCAGCCATTGGTTTGGAATCTCTAACTCAAACTGCACATGCAATCAGGATGATATTATGCTGATACATATGTTTTGCTGCTGCATTTGTCTATTGTTTGTCTAATATTAACAATTATAAACAGAGCAGTGCAAGTAGTATTTGGAACACTCCTTAGAGTGTTAGTGTCAGGCACAACAACTTCTCTTCACACCACTCATTCTCCTTGCACACTGGGGCTTCCTCCTCCTCAGTAAAGTCATTTTTGATATTATAGGTCTTACATATTTCCTCAGGAGTTTTCCCCTTGGTCATATTGACAATAGTCTTGCATGTAACATCAAGCAAACCTTTGATGTCTCAGTAGTTTGCTGCCAGAATAATTTCAAAAAAGGGTTCCTTGGTCAACTTTCACGGATTCTTGGTCCGAAATAGGGGTGTGATCTGTTTGCTTTTCTTTGTTCATACCATCCTCAGAAAGAGGAGGGTCGTCCTTGTGGTGAGTACACCATTGAATGACCTGTTGATATTAATGCATTAACATTGGGTAGAGGAACTGGGTCATTACCTTCTTCATCATCCATTCCGAAATCTTCCAACATGGTCTTGATTGTCACAGTTTGGCAATTTTAACATCAACTTCAAATATCTCTTCATCAGAACTCTGCAACTTAATTGAAGGCATAGCGTTTAGTCTCTAAAAGACTGAGGGATGGAGGCAGACATGGGCAGAAAGATATTCTCACACACTGAAGAAAGGCGGTGGCAGACGGAGCCACTAGAGCGGCGCTGTGTGGAGTTGACTTATAACATTTACGTTTTAATATTCTTAGAGATATTATTTTGAATTAGCTTGATCTCATTCCTAATTTTGAAAGCTCTATATTGTTTTCTGATTATTTTGTTTTTATACTTTGTTTTAGTTTCATGGATGTGATGTTATCTATGCTTCAGAGAGTTTTATAGGATTTTATGTTGTGATTTGGCTTTTCTTTTGGAGTTTTACTTTTGCTGTCTGATCTGCTGATATTTTCTAATTTTCCTCTGTTTACCTGTTTTGGTTTTTGTCATTCATGTTGGAAGTTCACTGGTGGTCCTTAGCTATTCATTTGTGGTTTAGACTGAAGCAGTAAAAGTTGATCTGGGTTTGGGAGAAACGCTTGCCACATGATGGGCTGTACTGTCAGATGGCCAGCAAGAGCTTTGACAGGGAGCACTCACAATATTAAAAGTGTGAAATGTGTTTTCCTTGAGAAAGTCCATTCCATACCAAGAGCAAGCTTCTGCCTGAGACACAGCCTGCTCGCATTCTCCAGGGAAGTGCATCAGGCCTTTCCTTTTGGCTGCCTTCACGCATCTTTCCCCTTCTAAGGGACCTCATGCCTCCAAATCCCGAAGCTTTATGAGGATTTTTGGCAAATATACTTGCAGTATCTCATGTAGTTGCACTGTCCTTACATTTGACCACATCATTTGCAATTCCTCTACCTGCCTTTGAGTCTCATGAATCATATTTGGAGAATTAAAAGTATCCTAATGTTATTAAAGATGGGGACTTTATTTTCCCCTTCGTTTGGGAGGGTGGATATTTAAAGAAAAAGAAAAAGTAGAGAATTCTTTATTCAGATCTCTTCTAGTTACTTATACTTATACTTCGATTAATCCACGTTTTCAAAAAAAACATTTCAATAGTGAACTAAAAATTGTGAGCTTGATGTTTTTATGTTATTGGTGGGCTGATGTAGTATAAATCTATTATCTAACAGATTTAATATATTTTACATTAATAGTATTATAAATGTTATCTTTCTCAAATGTAAAGTCCAGAATTTTAAATTTCTCTTGAAGTGCTGTGATTCTTGGGTTGGAAAAATTTAGTTTTCTTGAACATAGTAATCACTGCTAGGTATAACACTAATTAAAAAAAATCATGAACACACTTAGGAAATGATTTATAATATTGATCATATTTGTTCTTTTTGGTTAGGGTATTATCCAGGAAAGAGCAAGAAAGAGATTTAATCATTTGTTTTCTCGTCTTTTACAGATATATAATCTGCTAAGTATGAAGGACACTGACTTCATTCCACATTTAAATCAATGGGAAGAAGACCCAGACAACTGTTACAGTAATGAATATAAACATTTTGATAAAATAATTTATTCATCATTAAACAAAAATGGCAAAGATGCTTTCAGATACATAGAGGTAAACCTATACTATTAATATTCTGCCATGTGAACTATTCAAGGTTAACACAATATAATATTAGGAATGACCCTCAAGGGTCAGGCTGCTGATGGAGTTCAGTCATGGAGTTTGCCCCATCGTGAGCAAAACCCATGAGAAAAACCATGGGGAAGAAAAAAAACTCTTAGAAATTGCCCAGTTTCGAGTGGTTTTTTTTTTTTTTTCTGCTAAGGAAACCGACCTGGAGAGGGTCAGTGGCTTGCTCATGTAACAGAGCTCTTGGTGCCAGAGCCAAGAGCAGAACAAACATCTGACCATGAATCTTGTGCTCCTTTCCACGTGCGCTGGTTCTACAATGCTGAACTTTGTACTGTGGTTCTCAGCTTTGCTATGCTACCATATGAGTAACACAACTCAGAGAGATACTCCTTCCTGTTATGTAAAATATGTCATGGGTAGGTGTCTAATATTTTTACACAATTTTAAAATATTTACATTCGGTTGCATAATCATTGTCTTTTCAGAGCATGGGCTTAAACGCATTCACTAACTTGAAGATCAGAGATCCTAAGTTTTGTCCTGACTACACATTAATCCCAGAACCAGGTAAAATAATAAATAAGCTTGTTTTATTTTATTTATTTATTTATTTATTTATTTTTGTCTTTTTGAGACAGGGTCTCGCTATGCAGTTCAGGCTGGCCTTGAGCTCACTTTGTAGCCCGGGCTGGTCTCAAACTCACAACAATCCTTCTGCTTCAGCCCGGAAGTGCTGGGATTACAGGCATTCACCACCACACCCGGCAGCTTGTTTTAGAATAATGGGAATTGAATTAATTAGCAAGGGTGATGAAAATAAAGTGTTAGATCAGATAAACTGTTCATATCAATGGGAAAGAAGCCAAGATCACATGGGTAAATTGACAAATTAGTCACCCAAAGTTACCTGGACAATAAACATCAGGGATAAGACTGGGACCATTTCTTTTCCTTTTTTTTTGTCTTTTTGAGACAGAGTCTTGCTATGCAGTTCAGGCTGGCCTTGAGCTCACTTTGTAGCCCAGGCTGGTCTTGAACTTGCACTGGGATTACAGGTGTGTGTCATCATGCCTGACTGGGCCTGGGGCGATTTATTTGATAGGTTAGACAATTCATTACAATCCAACAAGCAAAAACAAAACAAACAAGATAATAAGATAACATATAATCATCAGTAAAACAGGTATATAGAACATACAAAAAATGAATAAGTCTGAAACATGAAAAACATCCTCAGGTGTAGCATATGGAACAAAGAGAACTTTTGTGAGTGTGTGAGAGGTAGAAAGTGGTGAACAAAACCATTCGAAGTTAAGAAAAAGATAGCAAAAGAAATGTCAAATTACACTACAAAATGAATATAGTGACTCTGTTTCTTAATTCTGTTTGAAATGAAACTTTCAGTCTTGCTGAAGGCTATTTACTTTGAGGGTCTGTGGTCAAACATCTCCCCTCTGAGCCTACTCGTCCTTTCCTACGTTCTCTAACATATCATCTTTCAATTGATTATCTTCACTGACCTTATAAAAATTAAGGAAAAGATTGTATTAGGATCCAAACCTCCCAATGCATTGCATCAAAATGTCAATTCTCTTTAAAGATCAATTTTATTGGTAATGCAAGACAATCAAAATAATTGATTATTAAATTATTCAATTCTTACATAATATGGTGCAAGATATCATATGGAGAATGATGTGACTGTAATATATTCCCAGAATAATGGCTATTGCAAGAATCGCCTGCTATAGTCTTTGTTATCTAAGCAACATTATATGTGTAATCTGTGTACTCATGGTATATCCAATTAATGTTCAAAACAGCATTTCCAAAATATTATCCTATAAAATTCATTATTAACAGAGAATGGTACAGACTTTGGGCATAGAATTCTCAAAAATCATTGATCACAAGGAGAGATATGTGATTAGGTTCCAAGATAAGAAATAAAGAAAAAAAAACCTGGACTCAAGTTCAGAGTAAACTATCTTCATTCCAGGAAAGTGGATGTTTATTTTACCAGAGTTAGTTTGATACACACATTTTACTGCTGTTTAACAAAAACTCATAACAACCGCAAATATGAATGTACATGAGTAATAAAACTTTAAAACAGGTTTGGTGGGTGAGCTGAATATGGATATACGTGATGAAACAGAAGTGAGTGAATCTGAGGTCCTTAGTGAGATTTCTTGGGAAGTATTGGTGAACCTCTTCATAAAAAATGCGTGTTCCCTTCAGTCACGACAATACATAGATAACTTTGCTCTTTTTGAAAAGTCTTTGAAAATGTGTATTAGATTATGCTGCAGAAATATGAAGTCAATCAACACTTCCAGCCAGACACTTAACTCAGTGGGGCTTGGTGCTTGATTGGCAAGTGCAAGGTCCTGGGTATGATTCCTGGAAGAAAAAAAAAAGTCAACACTTCCACTAGGGATGTGGGAAAAGCTTATTTACCACACAATTTCCAGTCACTGAGTACTGTGTCACTTTGCTCTTGAGGAGTAACTAAAGAGAGACAACGTTAGTAGCACTAACTCCATCACAGAGCAAAAGCTGCTTTATGCAGAGAGAAAAACGGTAAGATTGCACATAGTGGAAGCCTAAAAAGTGTCAGAATGCAGCACTTTATGAATAGTGACAGATAAATAAGCAGCCGATGCAGGGGAGGTGAAGGACTCATCTTGAGTCTAGTTGAGCACTAAATGCAAAAGCATTTGATGCTGTTTCATAGAAACAGTATAGCACTAACCTTGACTAAACTGTAGGTCACATCTAGCTGGTGAAGAAAGAAGCCAAAAAAATCACAATGGCATGAATACATAGGGGGTATCTTTAATAGAGGTAGCCATTTTTAATGCAAAAATAATGTAAGACTTTAAATTAAACACTGAATGAATTGATTAAAAAAGTGAAGGGAACAGTATTGCTAGAAAATGAAGCCAGGCATAGTGGTGCATACCCTTAATCCCAGCACTTGGGAGGCTGAGGCAGGAGACTAAGCCATGAGTTTGAGGGCCATCTGGGCTACACTGTGACTTCAAGACCAGCCTAAACTACATAATGAGACCCTGTCCCAAAAATTCAAAACCAAAATAAAAATAAAAATGAAAAATATAAAATATCAAAGAAGAGAGTGGTGATTTTATAGGGAAAGATTAATGATGGTGAAAATTATTATAAATGATAAAACAAAGTTTATAAATGACGTTAATAGGAATGGTCTGGAAGAAATAGAAAAGTTTGTTCAATACACTATACACACAGGGTGCATTAGGGTATTTTTACCTTCATGCAGCCCTACCTTCATGGGGAAAACCTACAATAATTATTTTACACCTGCATTAATATAAATATAAATATAAATAGAACTCAGGCTGGATTGTATTCAGCTTTTTGCTGATTTGAAAGTAATTTAAAGTATTTTTTTCAGTTTTTGTTTTTCTGTTAGTACACCTTTGTAGTATAGAATGGTCACATCCCTTAGGGGAGTTGGTCCATGTATATGACACATCTTAATTCTACTTTTATTCCCTTCTCACCTTCTTCCTCTCCTCTCCTGCCATCTCTTGGCACCCTTCCCGTTTGCAAAGATCTGTCTCCTTATTTCCCGTTATTTGTCTTTTACTGTGCTCTTTACATTTTGGGCTTTTCAAATAAGAGAAATGTGATGTTTTATTTCAGTTAACGTTACGGTTTCAACGTGCATCCCTCCCCCCTTTTTTAAGCAGAATAAAATGCCTTTATTGTGGGCATGGAGAAGGCCACAGCAGGGGAGAGAAGAGAAATGTGGAACTTCCGAGGGCCTGTCGTGGGATCAAGGGCTAAACAGGGCCAGGTGGGAGGCAGAGATTAGGAGGCGGTCCACCTGACATGGCAGACCAGGATTGAGAAGGAGTGTAGGAAAAGGAAACAGGGTATTACAAAAAGGGAAGTAGGAAGTTATAATCTGACTCAGAGGAAGAAGGATGGCACTTAGCATATGGCCTCTAGTGGCCAGGGCCATATTGGCTTGGAGCCATACTGTCTCAGCACAACACATGACCCACCAGCGCCATACTGGCTGGACGCCATAGTGACTAGGCAGTGCATCCGTTTTATTACAAAGAATTCTTTTTTAGGGAAGAGCAGTACTCCCATTGTGTACAATTATCACATTTTCTTTACAACATTCGTCTGTTGATGGATATATGGGCCACTTCCAAGATTTAGCTCTTATGAACTGTGCTGCTATAAACATGGTTATGCAGGGATTACTATAAAAATGATGTCTTTAACTCTTTGAGGAAGATACCTAGAAGGAGAATATCTGGGTCCAATGAAATTACTGTGTAGTTATTTAAGAAAATGCCATACTGATTTCCATAAAGGTTGTACTACTTTATAGTCCCATCAGCAATGTAGAAGGGTTCCTTTTTTCTGAAGTCCTTACCTGTATTTGTTACTATTTGATTTCTTGATAATTGACTTTCTTCCTGGAGTCAGATGGAATCTTAGTGTCGCTTTAATTTGCATTTCTATAATGGCCAGAAGCGTTGAACAGTTTTGATGTATTTATCGGCTTTTAAAACTTTTTCTTTGGAGAGGTGCCCATTTATTGCAGTTGACCATTTTTGATTGTGTCATTAAGTTTTTTTTTGGGGGGGTCAAATTTTTTGTGTTCTATAAAGATATTAGTCCTCTGTCCAAAGAATAGCTACCAATTTTTCCCATTTTATAGGTTGTCTCTTCACATTGTTGTTTCCTTTCAGGCAGGAGCTTTTAAATTTAATATGATACCATTTATTGTTTCTTGGTATTATGTAGTATGCAATTGGGGTTTTGTTCAGAAAGTCTTGGCTATACATATATCTTCAACAGTTTTACCTATTTTATCTTCTAGTAAATTGTTTCTGTTTTAATATTTAGATCTTTTATTCATTTTGATGTTTCATACATGATAAAAGATATGAATCTAGACTCATTCTTCTGCATATGAGTAGCAGATTTTCTCAGCACCATTTAGTCAAGGGACTACCATTCCTTCAACATATGTTTTTGATCCATTTGTCAAAGGTCAGCTGAATGTCCTAGGAATTGTTTCTGCATCCCCTAGTCTGTTTGTTCCCCCCAATGTAATGCTGTTTTTATCAGTGTAACTTTGTATTATAACTTGAAGTCTGGGATTGTGATACTTCCTGCCTTGCTCTTGTTGCCCAGGATTGCTTTTTCTGTTTCTGGGTCTCTTCTGGTTCCATATGAATTTTAGGACTGTTTACTCCAGTTATGTGAGGAATGCTATGGTTACTTTGAATGGGATTGCATTAAATCTGTATATTAGTTTGACAGTATGGCCATTTTGACTATATTGTTCTGCCTACCCAGGAATGGGTGATAGCTTTCCATTTTCGATGTCCTTTTTGATCTCCCTTTTCAGAATATCTAATTTTTATTGTAGAAGTGTTTCACATCTATGGTTAGGATAATTCTGAAGTGTTTAATATTTATTGATGCTTTTATGAATGGTATTGATTTCCTAATTTCTTTCTAAGTGAGTTAGTTATTAATATACAGGGACACCATTAATTTTTATGTGTTGACTTTATATTCTGGGGGTATTTCTAGAATTAATTTGGTTATTAATTCTAGGAATAGTTTTATGGAGATTTGGGGGTCTTCTAGGTAAAGGACCATGTGATTTGCAAATAGTGATAATTTGACTTCTTGTCATATATATACATACATACATACATACATATACATATCCTTTTTATTTCTTTCTCTTGCTTGATTGCTCTAGCTGATGTTTTCAGAACTATATTGAGCAAGGATGGTGATAGTGCATATCCTTATCTTGTTTCTGATTTAGAGTGTAAAGCTTTCAACTTTTCTCCATTTAATATGATGTTGACTATTGGTTTGTTGTAAATGGCTTTTATCATGTTGAAAAAAAGCTACTTTTATACATATTTTCTTCAGTTTTTTTTTATCATGAATGTATGTTCAAATTTTGCAAGTTTTTTTTGCCTTTATTGGCATGATTTTGTGATTTTTGTCCTTGTTTTTGTTCATGTAATGAATTAAATTTATTGATCTGCATATGACAAGCCATCCCTGCATCTTTAGGATGAACCCCACTTGGTCACAGTGTATGATCTTGATGATATGTTCCATCCTATTTTCTAGTATTTTGTTGGAGGCTTTTTCATCTTTGTTCATTAAAGAGATTCACCTGTGTAGTTCTAATTTTAGGGTGAGTCTTTTTCTGTATTTGGAATCAGGGTAATGATTTTGGGAGTATTTCTTCACTTTCAATTTCATTAAAATATTTAAAGACTATTGGCATTAGATCTTTCCTAAAGTTCTTGTAGAATTCAGCAGTAAATTTACTGGGTCCTGGAATTTTCTTCATAGTTTTTTAAAAAATAAAATTACTTATTCACTTCATTGTTTATTAGTGGATTATTCAGGATTTTTGTACATTCTTGGTTCAGTTTTGATAGTTCATATATATTTATGAATCTGTCCATTTCTTCAGAGTTCTCCTATTTTTTGGAGGGTGAATTCTCAAAATAGTTACTAATGATCTGGGTTTGGGCAGTATCTGTTGTGATTTTTACCTTTTTTCATTTTTCCTTGCATGGACTTGGGTCCTTCTTTTCTTTCTTTGGTAAGCTTGGCCAGGAGTTTGTCTATTTATTTTATTATTTCAATGAATCAGCTCTTCAATTAATTGATTCTTGGTTGCATTAATTTCTGGTCTGATCTTTATAATTTCCTTCAGTGTACTAGCATTAGAGTTGGATTGTTCATGTTTATGTTGAACTTTGAGGCATATCATTATGTTATTTATTTTTACTCTCTGTTTTTCTGAATATGAGTCTTCACAATTATAAACATCTCTCTTATGACTGCTTTCATTGTATCCTATAGGCTATGGTATGTCATACTGGCATTATCATTTGATTCTAGGAACTGTTTAATTTCTTTGATTTACTAAGTGATTCACTGATTATTCAAGGGAGTATTGTCTGATTTCCACATGTTTGCTTAATTTCTGTTATCTTTTGCCATTGACTTCTAGTCTTTTGTCCTGTGACCTGATAATATGCATGGGATAATTACGATTCTTTTGAATTTACTTAAGCATGGTTTATGGGCTAGTGTGTAGTCTATTTTGGAGAAAGTTTCATACGTTATTGAGAAGAATGTGTATTCTGTGGTTTTTTGAGTGGAATACTCTGGAGAAGGCTATTAAGTTCATTTGTTTGAAGACTTGGTTCAACTCTCCTATTTTGTGATTTTTCATTCAGTTATCTGTTTGTGACACTGGAGTATTGAGATCCCCCACTATAATTTTGTTGATGATTATATCTAGCTATGTTCAGTAGTATTTGGTGCATATATGTCTATAATTGTTATCTGTTCTTGCTGAATTATTCCCTTAACCTGTATATAGTGATGTGATTTTCCTCTTCTGATCAGTTGTGGATGGAAATCCAATTTGCTTGAAATTAAGATAGCTATTCCTTTTTTGGATCCTCATTGCATGGAATATTTTAAGATTTCCTAGAAGAGTCAGCAACCTTACACATTATACTCTTCTATTCAATGAACAAATTGGCTTGGCATTGCTTTAATGCTTAAGCTGCTGAGTGGAGAACTGAGACACTAGATCACACTGAGTATGGAAGTTAAATAGGAAGTAAGAGAGAAAGTTAAAAGGGTGGTGCCCAAGATAGAGAAGGACTTGGAGAAACGAAGCTGTATAAATGCAGAAACATCCAAATGAACAGTAGGAAGTTTCAAATTGCCAAATGAAAAACTTCCAAATGAAATAATCTTCCAAGCTTCCACATGAAATAATCTCTGGAAGGAACTTGTTCATTGCATCTGCTCTTCACAAGTTCTGAAAATAAGCCAATTCAAAAAAGCAATACTTGGTGAGAAACCTTAACTCTGAATCTGTGTATGCAAATATTTCAACAAAATTCAGAGCCCAGAACCTTTTTACTGATTTTCATTACCTGCCAGTAGAAACCTAAGCCAATATTTTTATTCTGGCTTTATAGATTTCTTTTGCTTCATCAAAGAAAGATATTTGTTAGAAATTTTGTGCACAAGTGTTGGCTTTTTGTTTCATAGTTTGTATTTTTCCCTTTTTACTCTTTATGCTAATTGTACAGATAATTTAAAACACCAGATTTGATACAATATGTCTATAGAAAGAAAGATATTAGCACACCCTCTCAAGCTCATAATGTTGGCTCTGGTCATTAGATACTCAAACTATTGATGTTACAGACACAGGATTCTTTCTCAAAGGGCAGTGCCGTGGCTTTTCCTTCCTTCTGAGGTGAAAGCTATACTTCTTTTTAAGTGCTCCCTGTCTCTTCAACCACAGTAAATATACTTCATCTTTTCTTCCAGCTCCACCTACACTAGGATCTGCTTTCTCAAGGATTTCACAGTTTCTACTTTTGATAGAGATTTTACTCACCCCAAAATTAGGTAGCTGAACACATAGTATCCCGTGCAGTTGTCTTTATATTTTAATGTCAGCAAGTGAAGTCATGTGCATATCATTGTGAAATGCAAATAGTCTCAAAGAAATTTTTTTCTTTCTTTGTCAAATTCATAGTGGCTTTCATGAGAATCAGTGATATGATTCCTGTAGAAGTAAATGGAAATCCACTCACTGAGACTGAGACTGTGCGAAACTATTTTCCTGAAACATGGATCTGGGATTTGATAGTAGTAAAGTAAGTAACTTCTATTTGCATAAGTTGCTTTGGATATGAAAACATTATTTCATTACTTTCATCTATTTTTCTAATTAATTTATCTCAATGCAAGGAAGCAAATAAAACTCTGGTCTAATTAAGTCAAACTACCAGTTATAAATATGTGTATTCTTGTCAATCCCAGAAAGTAAATGTGATAATTATGCTATAATTATAATTGAGCACTAAATAGGAGACAAACCTATATAAACTATTTGGAGAATTGTAATTTATAAGATAGTCAGATAGTATGTAAGAGAGAGGAGTTCAATGACAATTTCAAATTTGTATTCAGATTTCTAATGATGTCACAGAGTTTGAGGTGGGATGAAAATTATAACGACAGTCAGAAAAACAGAACCATCAAAAGGCCTTTTTCTACCTGGACCCCTCATTACACTTAATTTTGTATAACTCTTTGGTGAGGACTCAGAAGTGTCCCATTAGGTCATGCTTATCAGCTAACCATGGCCAGTCCAGCAGCTTGCTTTCTATCCCTCACGTTGCCACCTTCCTAGCTCCTCAGGTGTGGCTGAAGTAGGAGTCACAGTCCCGGACACCATCACTGAGTGGAAGGCCAGTGCCCTCTGCCTGTCCGAAGACTCTGGACTGGGTCTTTCCCCCACTGCCTCCCTCCAAGCATTCCAGCCCTTCTTTGTGGAGCTCACCATGCCTTACTCTGTGGTCCATGGCGAGGCCTTCACACTCAAGGCTACTGTAGTGAACTACCTTCCTGACTGCATCTGGGTAAGAGGACCATGAGCTATGAAGCATGACCTTCCCACAAGGGGAAAAGTGCATTTATTATGTATGAATCAAAAACAATCAAATTTTAAAAATGAAGAAGAAATGCTCTTAGCTCCCTAACACCTCTTCCAGATCCCTAAATCATTTCTTTGGCAACTGCATGTATACAGCAATGTGCCACTTTGCAGTGGAGCTGTGTTCTGAGAAACGTGTGAGGGGATTTTTGTCAGCATTGCACCACCACAGTGCACCACCACAGTGCACCACCACAGTGCACCACCACAGTGCACCACCACAGCGCACCACCACAGTGCACCACCATAGCGCACCACCACAGTGCACCACCATAGTGCACCACCACAGTGCACCACCACAGTGCACCACCACAGTGCACCACCATAGCGCACCACCACAGTGCAACACCATAGTGCACCTAGATGGCAGTGGTTAGCCGCTTCATGTGGCCTTCTGACGCAGTCAGGACACACAGTAAGCTCAAGATGCATGAATCTGCTGCTGCTGGAGAAACACTGCATCCTCTTTTGTAGCACTTTTTTTAATATAAGGAGGAGTATAATTTCACACAAGGGTAAAAATGTAGTATAGTAAGTTCATAAAGTAGTAATACTGTATAATCATTTATTGTTCTTACCCAGTACTGTGTAATTTCACAGCTGTGCTATACTTGTATACTATGTAAAAACCTGTGGTGCAGAAGGTTTATTTCCACCAGCATCAGGACAAACACATGTGTAGTGCGGTCTTACAACTTTGTAGTGGCCACAGTGTTAATAAGGGGTAAGAAACGTCAGTTCCACTGTGTCTCGTGTAACCACCATGGGGTACATAATCCATCTTTGAATGAAATGTTAACAGAAGGGGAGCCAGTGTTTTACCACTCCAGTAGTAACCAAGTCCTAAGTTAGAAGGGGCAGAAAGAGCTTTTTTCCCTTCCCGTATCTATAAAACACTAGTTGTAAAACCGGCTCTGCACAGACTCACAGACTCCAGATCTTAACATTTTTAAAGTTTACAAAAATATCTTATTATAAACTAGACTGTGTATTCAAAAATGGTGTAAATTACTACCATTCAGTTCCATGGTTTGGATTTTTTATAAAATCATTTAGCTGTATGTAGCATAATTCTTTTTTTCTGGGCATCTTATTTGTCCAGCAATGAAAAGCTCCTTGAGCATAGGAGCCACTTATGGCCTAGAAATCCTCTGTGCGCATAAAACTTGCAGTACATTTCCAACTCAATAGATGGATGAGCACATAGATTTAAAAAGAAGGATGTAACTCAGAAGCCACTATAACCACCCGGAAACCTTGGGAGCCGTTCTTATGAATCTAAACCCTTAGGTACATTTCCCGACGTTAGCATGTTTGTGTTGCCTTTCCTTGTCCTCCATTACTGATACCAAATAAAACAAATAAACACAAATAGGCACATATTTACCTCTTTCTCTATTTGCACAGAAAGTTTGTACAGCTTGTTATGCAAGTACTCTCAGCTTGTGCATAATTTTCAACTCTGTGCTTTCTAAAAGTTCTCCTTTCAGTTGCTCTTTAACACTCAAATCCCTTCCAGGCTCTCTCATGCAAGAAATGTACCCGCGGGTTGCCCTTCTAAAGTCGTGTCTTTCATATCTCGTGCCCATGTGGGGTGACAGGTGAGTGTGCATCTGGAAGACTCCTCTGACTTTTTGGCCGTCCCAGTCGCAAAAGACCAAGATTCTTACTGCCTGTGT